>ML816855.1:8822-31464 GCA_009831015.1 Picea engelmannii
CTAAGTGGTATCCTTAGTGGTTTTTGTCTTTTTCTCTTCCTTGGCCTAATCATCATCAATTTCTTGTTGATATAAAAATTGTTTAATGACTAGGGTAATATATTTTATCCATTGAGGGCATGTTTTCTCAGTATGGTTCTACTGGTTATATGAGCAGAAATTGTCCATGCCAAAATCATCCATATTTGAAGTAAGAATTGGGGTTTATGGAGGCTTCACTACGTTATCGTTCTTCTTAAAGAATGGGCGAAAAGGTTTCCATTTTGAATACCCTTCAATAACGTTCTTATTAAGGTCAACTACTTCATTGGAACGATTATTTACCAAAACTTAACCAGCCTGTCTAGATACTTAGGTTATTTCTCAGGAGGTTTGGTTAAGAGTAAAGGATTCTTCTCAACTACTTTAGTTTCTTTAGATGTAGGATGGCTACCTAAATAAATAAAATATTTCTCAACCTCTTTAGCTTCCTTGAAATTATAGGCTAATGTAGTTTTGTTAGAACAATTCACAAACATGCCTATAGAGGGAAGAAATGACAAAATATAGTATTCTACATCAAAGGATTCTAGGGGAGTGATTTCAGCTGTGAAATTAATTAGGATAGAAGTGAAGCATTGGAACTAGTTCCTTAAACAAGGCCACGAGAATTTTCTCATACCCAAACCTTATGATGAAGGATTTTTCAAAATAATTCTAGTTGGTTATGGAACCAACTGGTAAGTTAAAATATCATGTGGAAGCCTTATTCTTGAAAGTGTAGGGAAATAGTCTGCAAACCATGTCTTCACAGTGAATGTCAAAGAGTCAATTGAAAATAAATAAATTCTTTGCATGTCCTTCCAGTGAGTAAGATTTGTATGGATTGAACTTTGAGAGAAGTCTTTCTAAACATTTGGGAGGTTCATGCATAGGTGGAGGTATGTTTAAATCCCCTTGGGACATCCACAATGAGATTATATTATGGTTATGAGCCATTCTATCTTCCATATATGATACAAAATGTCCTTGTCAAAGTTGTGCTCGGAAATTATATGAGTAAGACCGGGAGGTGTGGGATGTATTTGGTCCAAAGCTATGGGTATTTCCTAAAAATCAGTTTCGATCAGATCCTCTATGGAGTCAACAAGATTCTTTTTATGATTATCAGGTCATCTTACATGGGTAGATATCCTCCTAGATAGTGATAAAGTTATTAGTAGTTGTCCAAGTAATTTTATGTATGAGCATGTGATATGAGGAGCTTCAAAAAAATCCTTGTTTGGGACAGGATACTAATCTTTGGGTTGGTTTTCACGATTGCCAACAACTCTTTTGAATGCAAGATTTGAATATTTGAAGGTAATTTCTTGTTCATAAGAGATATGTGGCAGGGGTTGTTGGCCAATAATATTATTAGAGGAACGACCATGCATTTTTCATAAATTTATGCTATCCATGCAAATCAAGCCCTCCTTCTAGCCCCAAATTTGTTGATGTGAAAAAATTTCCCTTCAACAGTAAGGGGTACTCCTCGACACACGGTCCTAATTAGACTATGCATTGTTTTTTTAGTAGACCCATCATGATTATGTCCTGACTGCCACTACTAGGTTTGAGGGGTGATTGGATTGTTGTGAATGTGATGGGAATGAAAATGCAATATAACTAAGTGCAAAAACAAAATCTAATCTACCCTATCCTATCTAGGAGCATCTACGGTAATTGAATGAGAAGTTATAAATTAAACTAATCCCTGCGAATAACTTCTTCCAAATAGTTGTTAAGAAGCAATATGGTTAGACAACAAATGCATGGAAATACATAACTAGATTAGTCTAAATCATGAAATTACATACATAAGAAACTGATCATCTTAGGACAAAACATAAGAAAGAATGAGAAAATATGCAATAATAATTTTGATTTTAATAAGAACAGTCTATAAGAAAAAGGACATTATTACATCACATGCAAATAACACATAGTTTGTTGAAAGTTATTTTACAACAACTACCTTATACAAGATTTCTTCTCTCCAACAAAATGTTCATGAGGGATTCTCAATATTAATTCTCCAATTAGTTTTTGAATATACAATGCTTGAAGAGGCCCTACAAAATGGTCATCTTCCTCTACTTATAGTAGTTTGAGTAATTGTTGATAGTGTCTTATTGAATTCATCAAGAAGCAATTACAGGTCCCTTCATCTTCCCCTTCTTTTTTGTTGTTGACAGGTGTTAGAATAGGACGAAGATGACGGTGGTTGAAAAAAAAAAAATAGAGGGCAGTTGGGAGAAAAAATGAATTTCCTCTTTCATCTTATTCAAGTGTATTTTTCCCTTAAATAGGATTCCCAAACTACATGTTAGCATTCAATTGATATGATTCTATGATACAAAATTTCTTCTAGAGTGTAACACCCTATTTCCCCCAGTTTGTAAATATGACTATATTGGCCAAGAGACCATGGAAAACTCAATATGTGTGAATATTTGATTTGATGGACCTTTGCATAAAAGGTCAATGAATGTAAATTATATTATTTACTAGAAAATGGATAAGTGTTGCATGATTGTTGGAAAGGGGGTATGCTAAGAGAGACCACAGATGTTATGAAAGATATGGTGAAGGGGACCAGGAATGGTTGTGTTAAGCTCCACCAAAACAATACCTTACTAGATTTTATTTCTCAGGACCAGAATAGTCCTCTGACCTAGAAATGAATTACAGTTAGGTTGGTAGTTGGGATGAACTCCTCAAGAGTTAATGAGGGGATGGGGCAGAGCACCCATCTATAAGGCTTTCATACTTGACGATAGACTAGGAATTCAAGCCACACTCAATCTTATTGAGAAAGGAAATAAAGGAAGGTGTGGTGGGTGGAGGAAGACCTGCGAAGAGTGTAGAGACGAGAGACTAAGCTCTTGGGTTCAAGGAAGAACTAAGGAATGAGTGTTCTGTTCGCAGGGAAAATCGCTAGCAGGGTTACGATACAAGCTAATAAATGAGGTTGGTCCTCCTTTCTTGGTATTGTGTAAATTTTTGCCAAGATTTTGAGGGAGGAGGAGAGTAACCTCTGTACCTACTGTCGCTAAGCTAGAAGAAAGGATTTTATCCCAGAGCATCGTGGTCTAGCTCAAGGGTGGCTAGTTGTAAATCCGTTTGGAGTGACTGAGCCTATGGTTGGGTGGAAACGAACACCCCTTTCAGTAGTTGCTTCACATTATCTGGTTCTGACAAGTATTTCCTACTTTATGTATTGAACTGAAATAATGGATGAATGCACGCATTTATGTATAAATATGTGTATTTATAACTAGTTTTTGTGTGGAATGGTTGTGATATGTGCACAATAATCCCCTTGTGAACTTATGCTTTTGACTGATATTATGTATGCCCAAGCTTAGCTCCTGAGGCTTCTTAGGACATAATCTTGTAAGATGATCGAGATAGAGATATCGTGTCAACCTAAACCTATCCGTTCAAAGAGGATACCTCGTTTAGACTCCTTATTGTGCGGCTGAGATTTTAGGCCCAAGTCGTTAACCATATCATGATAAAGCTCAGGAAGGATAGTGAAGTTCAAGCCTTGGAAAGGGATATCTCTTCGTTTGGAAGACGAGCAGATGAGACTCATCCGAGAGGACCCATGTGACCAATACCCAGGAACCTTAGGCTAAGCCTAAGGAAGTTATGTCCTCCTGGCTTCGAAGCTCTGGAAGTCTGGGACTTCGAAGTATGACCAACCTTACCTACCTTATACTGGTCGAAGGTAACCGGGAGACTCGGTTTACTGTAAGGTTGACCGACATTAGGTGGTTCCACAGGTAGTTAGGTGAACCTATCCTACCAACTAAACCGGAATCTGAAACCCCGAAGTTTAGATCCGCGAAGGACCCAAAACCGTATATTGAGGGACCCTTTGGGTTCTTTCCCAGCCATCAATATACCAAGGATGCGTGGCACCAGTCCCTAGAGTGTGGAGATTGGGAACTTCGGGAGAAAGGAAGATATTACATTGCAATAATCCCGAACGACGAATCCCCGAGGTAACCAAAGTCGTAGATATATAATTCTATGTGGCCGGATCTCAACTGTGAGATCTGAGAAATGTTAGAAGCATGTCAGTCCGGAGGTGACATGGTGCAGTGACTCCCTCCAGGGTGACATGGACCCCAACTTGACGTGACACATTTCACTTGAATTCTTGTGCATCACATGCCCTATAGGCTATTGGAACTTAACACGTGTCACCTTGACCCCTCCTACGTGTCACCTTGACCCCTCCTATGTGTATGCCTAGCCAACATGGTTGGCGAAGTGACTGAGACTCTGGGAGTTTGGGACTTTGGGACTCCGGAGGATCTGGGATGTAGTATGGTAGAGAGACCTAATGGCCCGAAGGCTGAATCCATGTGGTGAGCTTATGGGACTTTGTAGGTTCAGAAATCCAGGCGGTCTCATGTGTAGATATTAAAAAGGCGTGAAGCGTCAAAGCCTTGGAGAGATGAATCACTCCATAGATGACATAGGAGGAAGAGAGTGAGTCCATTTAGTGGATCGAAATGTGAATGGTATTCCATCACGGAGGAAGGAACTTTGAAAATAGAATGTGTAAGGTGGATCCACATGGGCACCACATGGCCCTCAACCAATGAATGCCCAAGAAATTCGGATAAATATATTCATTGGTTCTGGGATCAATTTTGAGTAGGGAGACTGTGGTTGGAAAAATATGGACGAGTAGAGTGTGGTAGATACCTCAAATGAAGGGTTTGATCACTTAAAGAGAACAAAATTTTGAGGCCCCATCCCTAGGAAAGCCACTCAGGGGTCGGGTGTGTTACAAATTGGTATCAAAGAATGGTTACAACACTTCGATTGCTTGGGCTCATGGACGAGTTGCATAAAAACCATATTTAAATAAATTTAAGGGTGATGCCCTACCTTATCTATTTCCTAAAGAGTCTGGTTAGACCCTTACTGAAGAAAAGAATGAAAGCTTTCTACTGTGTGTGTTTATTTAAGAAATATGAACTATATGTTGTTCATGAAATAATATACTGTTAGCTAAAAACAAGTGTTTTTCCAACACACAAGCAGTCAGTGAATTGCAGGAAACTACGAACATAAAGGATGGTGACATGTCATGAAGTGGGGGATGGCTCCCACAATAGAGATGAAGAATCTGACAAGAGGAGGGCAATGGAGACCCCTCCGGATCTGGCTAAAACTATAAGGAGCCTCATGGCCAAATTATAGAGTTGCAAGGCCAACAACAAGAGATTGATAAAGGAGCAATAAAAGAAAATGGAAATTAATGTAGTCTTGCTACAGAGTTTATCCGACATACAGAGATAACTGCAGCATGGACCTGCAACCACTCATGTGGACTGATGACATACAGAGATAATTCAAAGTCCACCTGAGATACAAAAATGCGGTCCCATAAGTGGCCACACTAGGAGGAGTACCTCGAGGAAGGGCCAACCTAGATATAGGGGACACTCATTAGGATATTGCTATGGAAAGGAAACTGGCAACTCTGAGGGATCTTCTAGTAGAAAAACTAGCTCACCTTCTCAAAGGAAAGGAAAGAAGCGAAAGCATTCCAAAATTCATGACCCTGAAGAATTCAAGAAATCCAAAATGCCCTCTTTCAATGGAGAGATTGAGAAGGGGGAAGAGACAAAATCTTGGAAGCTTGGTTTAAAGAAGTACTCCATAGTCCATGACTACTCTGAAAACTTGAAGGCTCAAATATCCATCTTCAACCTAAACGGAAAAGCTTCCATTTGGTGGGAAGACCTTAAGAATGTTAAAGGGATCCATGAAGAGGAATTATCATGGAAATAGTTTGAGAAACACTTCGAGAAGAAGTATCTGTCAAAGAAATAATTTGATGGGAATACTAAGAAGTTTTATGAACTCAAGATGGGACAACTCATCATAGAGGAATATGTTAATAAATTCCTTGAGTTGCTGAGGTATGTACCCTAAATAAAGGATGAAAATGTAAAAGTGAAATGATTTATTAGTGGGTCACCTCAGACCTACCGGAACAAGATTGAGTTTGACGAGCCAAAGACCTTAGAAGACATTATCCAGAAGGCAAGTTATTTTTATGAACATCTTGGGAGTCGGGCATAATCTCGCGAGGATTGGAAGAAGAAGATCGGTTTGGGATTCAATAAGAAAGGGTTCCAATCCTCAAAATTAAAGAATTATAGGAAGGAATCTAGGATAATCCTTCCTAGTAGGAGTGTATATAAACAAAATTTCCCCTCCTAGAGTGGAAATAAACCTTTTGGAGAAACCCTAGGAAAGATTGATAACCAAAATAAGGAACCCTTGAAAAGTTGGGGTTGTGGAGAAGAACATCTATTGAGGGATTGTCCACACAGATAGCAGAACAATAGGAGAGTCTACAATATCCAAGAAGCTACCACAGTTAATTATGTGGCTAGGAGCATGCCATGGATTTATGTGGCTTTGGATAATAAACAAGCCGACCATCAAGCTTCAGTGGTGGAGATGGAAGGTATGATCGCCAACCATCTGGTTTCTATTTTAATTGACCCTAGTTCTAATTTGAGTTATGTGGCCCCTCAGGCTGTTGATAAGTGTAAAGTGAAACCAGTTATATATTTTAAGCCATGGTTAGTACAACTAGTCACTGGAACCAAAAGAAAAGTAGCAGAGGTCATACTAGCTTGCCAATTCATCATGGATGGATTTCCCACCCAAGCGACCTTTAATGTACTTCCCCTAGGATCTTATGACTTGTTGATTGGTATGGAATGTCTAGCTGCTTATAAAACTAAGTTGGATTGTTACCATAAAACCTTGGAATGTGTAAATGAAGAAGGGAGAAAGGTAACCCTCCAAGGGATTAAGAAGCCTGTCTCTGTGAGACAGATATCAACCCTTCAAATGAAAAAGTATTGCAGAAAGGGATGTCCTCTATATGCCATACATGTGTTGGAATCTGTTGAGGATGACAAACCAAACCTAGAAGACCACCCCTTATTAAGAGAGTATAGAGACATGTTCCCAGAAGAGGTATTGGGTCTACCTCTGAGAAGAGAGATTGAATTCTCCATAGAACTTGCACCAGGAGCAGTGCTAGTGTCTAGGACACTCTATAAGATGAGTACACCCGAGCTAGTCGAGCTCAAGATACAGCTAAAGGAAGTGATGGACAAAGGCTACATCTGGCCCAGTGTGTCTCCATGGGGAGCACCAGTCCTGTTTGTGAAGAATAAATATGGCACACTCTAACTATGCATAGATTATAGACAACTCAATAAGACAACCATAAATAACAAGTACCCCTTACCAAGAATCAATGACTTGTTCGATCAATTAGGGGGTGCTTCCATTTTCGCAAAGATTGAATTAAGGTCTGGATACCATCAAGTCTGAATCAAGGATGGAGACATCCACAAAATAGCCTTCAGGACTAGATATGGTCATTATGAATTTGTGGTGGTGCCATTTGGATTAACCAACGCCCCCGCCACTTTTATGTGCTTGATGAATAATGTACTCAACAAATTCCTAGACAAATTTGTATTGGTTTTCATTGATGATATCCTAATCTACTTCAAGAACAAAGAGGAGCATGAAGAACATCTTAGACTTGTACTTCAAGTACTAAGAGAGCATCATCTCTACACTAAGTTTAGCAAGTGTGAATTTTTCCACACTAGCAAATTTAGGCCATTTTGCGACGGCTATTTCGACGCTCTTGCGACGTTATGTCGTGGATATTGTGATGAATCTTGGGTCTCCCAAACGTCGATTTGCATGACGTGGCACGTGTGACAAACCTGAATTAACATCGGAAGAGTGATGATAGTAGGGAGTTGTCACAATTGCGACAAAGAAGAAATATTGTCACCAGAACAACTAAGTCGGGAAATCATCGCAAGCACGACTAGAGATGAAAATCATCGCAAATGAGACAATGTAAATATATCGTTGCAAGAGTGAAAATAAAGGGAGATCATCGCACACCCGACAATAGGCAGATTGTCACAAGATCGACAAACATAACAAAGTTTGCGACAAATAAGCTTTCGAAGGGGTCATCGCAAGAGCAATGAACACATGGTATATTGCGACGAAATTGCTATACAATTTTCGTGAATTGTATATCAAGTTCGTCGCAAGATTTTTATGGGGTCGTTGCAATTGAGACGACAACAATTTATTTATTTTTAAATTAAAATTTGATTTTTGAGCAAAAAAAACAAAATTTGATTTTTGAGCCAATTATACAAGGTGCTATGATTGCACACTAAAGAGGTCATCCAAGTGAAGTTGTTGCATTGATAGAGTTTTGGTAAGCATGTGCAACATAAGAAAATTGTTTCCATTCTAGGAACTAATTGGTCCTAGTAGAAGGAGTTCATTCACACATCCTCTTGTGGAATTGCTATATGATAACATAGCTAGGAACTAGATATAAATCCATAGCAGGAACTCAAGCCAGTAACAAAATACAACATTCATAGTTAGATCCATGATCAGAGAAACAAAAAGATGACACATTGTTCTAGATTGGTCCTCTAATATTTTGGAGAACAAAAACACTCTCAATGGGGAGGCTTGATTTGAAATGGATTTGAACACGAGAATGATTGTAAGAATCAATACCTACAAGTGTAATTTAAAAACTCATGAAGGTTATATAATAAAGGACAATGCAGGATTTAATAAATTAAATGAGACAAAGAAAAAAAAGTAAAACAAAATAAAATAGAAAAATGAAAATAGGAGCAAAAAAGAGAGAGAGTAATGGGAACTAAAAGGTCGGTCTCTTGGCCTTCCCATTATCCCCATGATCTCCTATTCGTCCTTTTGACACGACTCTCAAAGGTTATTTTGGCCAAAGAGGAAATTATGCACAAAGATCCATGAGTTACATTGTAACCAAATATTCTCAAAATGTGAATTGAGTAACCATTGAAATTTGTTTTTCCCATTTGGGTTGGTTCTAGAGTAAAAATTATGTCATTGTGTGACATCTCATTTATGTTAAATTAATGGAATATAAGTTGGATTGGAGTTTAATTAAAGGAACAACCAGTGTCCTATACAAAATTTATTGAAGATGAGATACTAACATGCTATGTCTCATATGCAATATGTAGAAATGATGTAGGAACTAGTGAGGGAAATGGATCCACTTGCTAAGATCCCTTTGGCATATTAGTAGTATGCGGTTTTAGTGTGGGATGCAGGAGGAAACAATGTTACCCTTGTGGATCCCTTTGGAATATTAGTAGATGATCCCTTTGGCATATTAGTAGTATGTGGTTTGAGAAAATTTGGTGGTAGTGAGAACTCTTGAGTAGAATCGAGTTTGCCTTGATTTTTATGTGGGACTTCATATTTCAAAGTGCAATTTTGGGAGCTGACGATTGGCATTGTTACCAGGGTCGAAAAATTTTGATTCCCTGGATTCAATAGATATGGTATAGCATGGTGTTGGGAAGTCGTATTTATTTTAATCATTAGTTTACAGTTTCTTGTATTGAGGGTGATAGAAAGAAATGGTATGCAAGGCATTTCAAGGTCTCACATGATAACTCCAATTATGGATCACATCCCTTTGATTGTTATGGATAAATTTTCTTTAGTCCGGGAGGATCAAGATCTTGACTACTATAGTTTTGTGAAACACAAAAGGGATATTGATTGGGGTGGTGAGCATAATCTTTAAGGATTGAAATAATAGAATTGGATAGAACCCTAAGAAGGGGAGTCTTTTTCAAATCATTTTCAATGGAGAGTTATATGAGGATCCTCTATATGACATTTACTACCATGATTATGAAGAAAAACATCATAATTTGATATTTTTCTTGGAGATGACTTTTAACATTGTGTTATGGGTATGGGAGGTCATCTTAAACACATATAATGCATATCGTGGGGCTTCACAAACCATAATAATTTTTTTGATAGTGGGTTCCTTTCCTAATATTTCCATTGAAGGTTTAGTTACAAGTTTTGCACTATATTCATGGTAGTTTTTGTTGTTACTCGGTTCTCCTCTTTTTGTACGGAAATGCCTAGAATTTCCAAGTGGAGGCATGGAATTAGTTGGAGAAGATGATGACATCTCATGCTCTCTTTTATTATCCACAAAAGTTGCATTATTTTCATACTTGTGAATTTCTTAGGTGACATGCTATCACAAATATCTCATTGTAGTTTATTTTTTTGACCTCGTCAATGGTGTTGGGTTCCCTTTATCTTGGTATTGGTTCATAGGCCTAAGGTGTTGGCTCAAAGTTGGTAATGCCGCCACCCTCCTCAACCCACAGGTCAGGAGGTCCATGCCAATAGGATCCTTCTTCTTCATTGGTCCGAAGAGCTCTCAACAACCGCTCTTCTATTTCCCTTTCGAGAAATATGCACCCACAGTGAAACCCCGTGAGATTCCTCCCTCACGCTTCGGGGAATTAGACTTCACGGTATTGCGAATCCTATGGTCGAGCACCTGCTCACTATGACCCTCGAATCTCAAACCTCCAATATCGACTCCGCTTTTCGACTTTCGCGAGTTCACGAGTTGCGATGACATGAAACTCTGCTCCACGAACCCTAATATCCTGATGCTATATTCCCCGAAATCTCGATGTGTCAGAATCCAACACGTTTTCTCGGCGCTGGCCCCACAGCTAATCTTTCGACCGTTTCGGGACTTTGCACTTCGCAAGTTCGCGAGTCCTGATGCAAGGTTTTCGGGACTTCGACTCATGAAACTCCGAAATGGTCAACACGGTTGACTCCCATGGTGATAGGGTGCCACTTTTCCGCCTCACTGATTCCTATGGTCCCACATTGTCCTTTTAACCATTGATACTTCGTGTTTCGTGATATCGTGATTCCCGTTGCAAAGTTTACGAGACTTCCACCTATGAAATCCCAAAATAGGAATTCTCTTGTAGATCCAATGGCCCTTGTGGATTGGATCTACGGTCCTACTCCTCCTGAGATTAGAACCTTTCGAAACACTCGTTATAACTACTTTTCTCCTCCATGAGATCTAACGACTCATAGGACTTCACGGATTCTCCACAGAGAATTTCGACAGTCCGTCTTTTTCCTCTGAGAACCTCCTGTGGTCTGACGTTGCTACGCTTTCCTTCAACCACTTCGAAGGCTTCAAATCCTTCTAAACTTTTTACAACTCTGATCCTTTCAGAAAATCCATGCTCCCACTCCTTGCGGAAACCTTTCAAACACATTCAAGTGTTGAAATCCTTCGACTCTGCGCACACCTGCAGCAACAGTCCCTCAATACTTCGCTCAGGTTCACAATTCTGAGACTTCTCTCGGCCTGCACACTCCTTGCACGTCTCTTGTGCCTAACTGCACATCTGTGGAAATGAGAAAAAAAACTATCTATCCTGAGCTTTCAAAGACAAACCCTTGAACCCTTTGTCAATGCACTCCTTATGGACAATTCAACTGGACTCCTTGCAGGAACTCTTGCTCAGATAGAGAAACAATTGAAACTCATTCCATTACCCTTTCCTCTCATATTTCGAACACTCAACAAGAAATCATTCATACCTAGCATAAAATCAATTGCATGACAGAAAGAGTAAAACATTCATGAGCATAACATTCAAAGATGCATACATAGAGAATATATGAACACCATGAGTCTGAATCACAACTTCCTTTGTATTAATTCATAACTTCTGTACATGGAGTCTGCTACACATCTCTTTGCTTCTCCTTTATTCTCTTCACACTAATGTTACAATACACAATGAGGGTGTCTATATCTTGTTTCCCTCTTGCACTCTAAAACTGTCTAATCTACAATTGAATTCTATCTACTTGCATTAACCACCATAAATTCCTTCTATCTACTAAGGACGAGAGCGAATCTCTCAAGGTCCATTTACATTATACAAGTGCACCTTCATTTAATTGTTTCATTTAAGGTTCTAAAACATTCTCAAAATTTTTGTTGGACGCTTGCCCAACTGTCTTCGGACTCCGCGCTGGCTCACTTGAGATGCTCCTGCATCATACTCCCTGGCTTGAAAATTTTCATGGGCTCCTGTCCATGAGCTCGTGCACGTTCTGTCCATGCTTCTGGATCTCTACTTCGGTATCCCAACTGGCATATTCAACTGGATGGCCTTTCCACTTGACCAAATATTCAAAGTATTTCTTTCGTCTGATATTTTTACTCACTCTTTTGTCCAGTATGTGCTCCATCTGCGGCTTATCTGCAACTGGCATCTGTTTTGTCCACTGGATCACTGGATGCTCATTTCCTGTCCCTGCTTCCTCAGCTTTATATGGGTACAAATCTGAGATATTGAATATCGGAGAAATTTCGATCCCATTGGGTAATTCAATCTTGTAAGCATTCGCCCCAAATTTCTTCAAGACCCTACATGGTCTGATTTTCTTCATCTTCAGTTTGTTATATGTTCCTCTCGGGAACCTTTCCTTTCTCAAATGTGCCATAATCAAATCACCAACCTCAAACTGAAGTTGTCTTCTGTGTTGATCTTCTCTACGCTTGTATTCCTGGCTTGAATTCTGCAATCGCTCCTTCACTTGGCTATGAAGTTCCTTCATCGCCTCTGCGAAATCTTCTGCACTAGCTCTCCTAGTTGCAATCTGTTCTGAATCCCTCAATTTAGAAATTCCTCTCGGTTGCATGCCATAGACAACCTGAAATGGAATCTGCCATGTGCTCCTATTAACTGAGTTGTTATAAGAAATTTCTACCTGTGGTAATATGTTGTCCCATTGGCTGTGGTGTTCTATCACCAAGCTTCTCAGCAAGTCTCCCAGACTTCTGTTCACCACTTATGTCTGTCCATCCATCTGAGGATGATAAGACGAACTAAATGACAAGTTAGTTCCCATCTTCTTCCATAAGGTCCTCCAAAAGTGTCTTATAAACTTAGTGTCTCAATCCGAAACTATGCTCCTTGGTCAGCCATGAAGTTGAATGACTTCTTTGAAAAATAGATTCGCAATGTGAGTTGCGTCACTGGTCTTTTGACATGGAATGAAGTGTTCCATCTTGGAAAATCTATCCACCACCACAAATATTGAATCAGAACCTCTTTGTGTTCTTGGCAACCCCAATATGAAATCCATGCTAATTGCATCCCACGGCCTTTCTGGTATGGGAAATGGTTGATAGAACCCCGCATTCTGTCTTCTTCCCTTCGAATGCTGGAAAATTATGCATCTATCCACAAATCTCTTGATGTCTTCTCGCATTCCCAGCCAAAAATATGACTCATTCAACTTTGCAAACGTCTTGTCGTGACCAAAGTGCCCTGCTAATCCTCCACTGTGTTTCTCCTTCAGCAAATTCTCCCTCATGGAGCATTTCGGAATACACAGTTGATTACCTTTAAACAATAATCCTTCCTGGATCATGTATTCTGTCCACTGGCTTCTATCCCTGAGAATTGGATTCTCAGCTACTTCGTATGCCTCCTGAAAATCTGGATCATCTCTATACATGTTCCTGAGATCATCAAAACCCAACATTTTGACTCTGAACTCCTGCAATAGCAAACACTTCCTGCTCAAAGCATCAACAACTTTGTTAGCAGTACCAGAAATATGTTTAATCACAAAAGTGAAATTCTGCATATATTCAACCCATTTTACATGTCTCTGATTCAACTTTTCCTGTTGAGTCATAAACTGTAGTGCATGATTGTCACTGTATAAGATAAACTCCTTCAGGGTCATGTAATGCCTCCATTTCTTCAATGCCTGTATGATAGCATAAAACTCCTTATCATAAGTGGAGTATTTCACCTTCGCTTCATTCAGCTTCTCGCTGAAGTATGCTATTATCCTGTCATCTTGACTCAAGACTGCCTCTATCGCAAACCCACTTGCATCGCATTTCACTTGAAATGTCTTTCGGAAATCAGGTAACACCAGAATTGGTTGTTCCGTAATCTTCCTCTTCAACATATTAAAACTCTTTTCAGCCTCTTCAGTCCAGTGAAAAGACTTATGTCTTTTCTTCACGGTGTCCATCATCAGTGCACTAATTCCACTGAAATTCCTAATGAACTTTTGGTAGAAACTAGCCAATCCGTGAAAAATTCTCACCTCAAAGGTATTCTTCGGTGATGGACAATTCTTGATTACCTACGACTAATATGGGTCCATCCTCAACTCATTTTCTGAAATAACAAATCCCAAGTAAATGAGCTTTGTCTTCATGAATGAGGATTTCTTCATATTTATTAACAGCTTCTCCTGCTATAACCTCTGCATCACTATAGCCAAATGCTTCAGATGCTCTGCCACTATTTTACTGAAAACTAGTATGTCATCTAAATACACAATGAAAAATTTTCCGATGAACTCCCTCAGGACTTCGTTCATCAACCTCATGAAGGTACTTGGCACATTTGTTAATCCAAATGGCATAACAAGCCATTCATACAATCCTTCATTGGTTTTGAATGCTGTCTTCCACTCATCACCTTCTCTCATGCGGATTTGATGATAACCGCTTTTCAAATCAATCTTTGAAAAATACTTTGCTCCACTCAATAAATCCATCAAATCATCTATCCTTGGCAATGGAAATATGTACCTGATGGTTATCTTGTTAATCACCCTTGAGTCAGTACACATCCTCCAGCCTCCATCTTTCTTTGGGCTGAGTATTGTTGGAACAACACATGGACTCAAGATTTCTCTAACCAAACCTTTGTCCAACAACTCCTGGACTTGTCTTTTGACTTCTTCATTCTCTTGCGGCGTCAATCTGTACACGGCCTTGTTTGATAAACTGGCTCTTGGTATGAGATCAATGTGATGACTCACACTTCTGATCGGTGGCAACGAACGAGGTAATTCGTCCACAACTATATCAGTGAACTCTTCCAGCAGTTCCTGAATCTCTTCTGGTAAATCGTCCACTCTTGTGCTAGTCAAAAAAATCTTCAGTTTCCTGACCACAATGAATTGTGGTTCTTCCTTCTTCTTAACCTTGGTAAGAATTTCCTTCCCACTCATGAGAAGTACAGTGTTGCTTACTTCCATTTTCACCTCCTTATCTTTAATTGGAAGCAACATGTGAGTCCTCCCATTCTTCTCTAGGGTGTATGTGTTCCTTCTCCCATCATGAATCACATTCTTGTCATATTTCCATGGTCTACATAGAAATATATGACAAACATCCATAGGGATAACATCACATAATATCATATCATTATATCCTCCTATCTTAAATTCAACTAAAAATTGTTTAGTGACAGTTACCTGATGTCCTTTTTGTAGCCACGAAACTCTGTATGGGCTTGGATGATCAATCATCTCCAGCTCCAGCTTTTCTACCATCTTTGTAGAAATGAGATTATATGTGCTACCACTGTCCACAATGACCTTGCATACCCTATCCTTGGTTTTGCAAGAAGTCTGGAAAAGTATGGTTCTTTGGACTGAACTCTCCACCTCCTTCTCTGGTGTCAAAAGAGATTTTCACATCATCAACGATCTCCCGCCTTCAGCATCTTCTGCCTCAACATCTCGCCTCTGTGCTTCAGCGATGTGAGTTTCTCCACTCTCCTTCTTTTTGTCTGGACACTCGTAAGACTTGTGCCCATTCTTTCCACATGTGAATCATGTTATTACTCCACCTCTTCCTCTTCCTCTACCTCTAGTACAAGGAAAAGTATTATTATCAGCATAATCTCCTCTTTGTTCAGTATGATGTCCTCTCTCTGAGATTCTACCTCTCTCAGTTCGAGTCTGAGGTTTCTTCCAGTTCTCCTTGGGCTTCTGATATTTATCCTGGGCAACTAATTTTCCTCTGGGCTGACTTCTGCCTTGGCCTCTCTGACCCTACTTTCGGCTCAACTTCTCTTCCGCTTTCAGAGACATCTGATAAGCATCTTCCACCGTTCGGATGTTTACCATGCTCATCTCATCATGAATGTCATATCTCAGGCCATTCAGGTATCTGGCAACCTTTTCATCATTGCTTTCTCGATGACCTGCCCTAATGTTCATCCTGTAGAATTCTTCAGTATATTCTTTCACTGTCATCAGCTTCTGTCTCAGGTTCTGCATCCTCCTAAATAGAGTAATATAGTAATCTTTGGGGATGAATTTTGCCTTCATCTTTACGATCATTCTATCCCAGCTTTTAATTTTTTTCTTTCATTTGCAGCATCTTTCAGCTTGTAGTTCATCCCACCACAACGCTGCATGTCCCTTCAATCTTGTGACAGCATGCTTGACCTTCTTGTCCTCTTCGACATCTTCATAGTCAAATTATGTGTCCAGAGCACTAATCCAGTCTAGAAGCTCCTCTACATCCAGATTTCCCTCATAAACTGGAATGTCCATTTTCTCTCTTGCACCCATTCTTGCAATAGCTCTAATCAAACGTTCATTTGTTGCATCTTCAGCTGCAACTTCTTCCTCATGTTCAACCTCAATCTCACTTTCGGAATCAATAAGATCCCCAAAACTGACTGTGCATCTCTGTGTTGTCTCCATGTCCTCAAGTATGGCGCGTAAATCATGCATCTCTCTCTCCATGGCTATATTAATCATCTTCCTACCTCTTCTTCTCGGCATTTCCCTATCCTCTGGTGGATCGGGCATTTTCTTGTCCCTTCTCCTTGGCGGCATGGTGAATTCTCTTTTTCTTTGCTACAAAAAGCAAAGAACCTTTCTGATCTCTGATACCAAATGGTAACACAGCCACCCTCCTCAACCCACAGGTCAGGAGGTCCACACCAACAGGATCCTTCTTCTTCACTGGCCCGAAGAGCTCTCAACAATCGCTCTTCTATTTCCCTTTCAAGAAATCTACACCCACAGTGAAACCCTGTGAGATTCCTCCCTCACGCTTCGAGGAATCAGACTTCGCAGTATCGTGAATCATGTGCTCGAGATCCTGCTCACTATGACCCCCAAATCTCGAACCTTCGATATAGACTCCGCTTTTCATCTTTCACGAGTTCGCGAGTTGCAATGACATGCAAATCTGCTCCATGAACCCCGATATCCCGATGCTATATTCCCTGAAATCCTGATGTGTCAGACTCTGACACATTTTCTCGGTGCTGGCCCCATAGCTAATCTTTCTGCCATTTCAGAACTTCGCACTTCGTGAGTTCGCGAGTCCTGATGCAAGGTTTTCAGGACTTCGACTCACAAAACTCTGAAATGGTCAACACGGTTGACTCCCACGTCGATAGGGTGCCACCTGTCCACCTTGCTGATTCCTATGGTCCCACACTGTCCTTTTAACCGTCGGGACTTTGCGTTCCGTGATATCGCGATTCCTGTTGCAAAGTTTACGGGACTTCCACCTACGAAATCCCGAAATAGGAATTCGCTTGCAGATCCAACGACCCTTGTGGCTTGGATCTACGGTCCTACTCCTCATGATATTAGAACCTTTTGAAACACTTGTTGTAACTACTCTGCTCCTCCGTGAGATCTAACGGATCACGGGACTTGGCAGATTCTCCACAGAGAATTCAGAATGTCTGTCTTTTTCATCTGAGAACCTCCTGTGGTCCGACGTTGCTACGCTTTCCTTTAACCATTTCGAAGTCTTCAAATCCTTCTCAACTTTTTTCAACTCTGAGCCTTTCAGAAAATCCATGCTCGTACTCCTTGCGACAACCTTTCAAACACATTCAAGTGTTGAAATCCTTCGACTCTGCGCACACCTGCAGTAGCAGTCCCTCAATACTTCTCTCAAGTTCGCAATTTTGAGACTTCTCTCGGCCTGCGCACTCCTTACACGACTCCTATGCCTAACTGCATGTCTGTGGAAATGAGAACAAAAGCTATCTATCCTGATCTTTCAGAGACAAACCCCTGAACCTTTTGTCAACGCACTCCTTGCGGACAATTCAACTGAACTCCTTGCAGGAACTCTTGCTCAGATAGAGAAACAATTGAAACTCATTCCATTACCCTTTCCTCTCATATTTCGAACATTCAAAAAGAAATCATTCATACCTAGCATAAAAGAAATTGCATGACAGAAAAAGTAAAACATTTGTGAGCATAACATTCAAAGATGCATACACAGAGAATATATGAACACCATAAGTCTAAATCATAGCTTCCTTTGTATTAATTCAAAACTTCTGTACATGGAGTCTGCTACACAGCTCTCTGCTTCTCCTCTATGCTCTTCACACTAATGTTACAATACACAATGAGGGTGTCTATATCCTGTTTCCCTCTTGCACTCTAAAACTGTCTAATCTACAATTGAATTCTATCTACTTGCATTAACCACCATAAATGCCTTATATCTACTAAGGACGAGAGAGAATCACTCAAGGTCCATTTACATTATACAAGTGCACCTTCATTTAATTGTTTCATTTAAGGTTCTAAAACATTCTCAAAATTTGTGCTGGATGCTTGTCCAACTGTCTTCGGACTCCGCGCTGGCTCACTTGAGATGCTCCTGCATCAAAAGCCTTTACATTAAGCTCTAATAATGATACTAGGGTTTTAGGTCGCTTGTGATTTTTTTTTGTTTTAAGGGTGTGTTTATCCCACACACGTTATTGAATATATGTACAGCCTGAGTGGGCCTAATGGTTAAGAACATGTGTTTCCTCTTAAGAGGTCACAGGTTCAAATCCAGAGGGAGGTAGGGTATGTATACCTTCGTAGACTTTACCTGTCAAATCGTTGGGTGGAGGGGGGTCCCTTGTCCCACAAACAAGGAGGTTACATACACCAATTTGGTATGCTATCTTGGCCATGACCTTAAAAATAGATTATTATTATTATTATGTGGGGGATAAACTACGTCTTTTCTCATAGACACATTTCTCCCTTGCACATCAATGAAGTTTTTTTAAAGGGACAAATTAGTTGACATATGGTCAAAACTCTCTCATTGTCGTTTATTTTGATTTCTTCATTGATGGTGTTGGGTTCCCTCTATTTTAGTAGTGGTTTGTAAGATGTGTAAAAAAACCTTGGGTATTTACAGTAATGAATGGGATACTAATGATCCCAATATTGAAATATAAAATGGACAATGTGAACATGTTCATGGCATGTTTCAAGATAAAAATGGTATGGCATGTGATGCTATATAACTTCATGATAGCATTGATCTCTCTTTGTCTTCAACTATAATACAAAATTAAGGATATATTGCATCTAGAACTAACCATGGGTTCAATGATCATCAAATTATTGGTGCTAAATCAAAGTGAAAGGAAATTATCCTTCATGTATGCTTAATGAGGTTATGTGAATCAAGTATGATATTGAATAACATGAGTGGCAAGTAATTGGGGCCATAACATTGGTTTCTCTCATCAATGACAAAAATATGAAATTTGTCCATGAGGAACCAACAAAGGAGGTTGAAATAATAGGTTTACATAGGAAACTATAAGAAAAATATGGTGATGACCTAAATAAAATGCAACACTAGGTTTTGAGAAAATAAAATTATAATATTAAAGAAGGAGCCCTTAAATATTTTGTTCCTTTGTATTTCACTAGAATTCTAAGGTACCCAAATTCATGTCTATCTATATGTATATGATGAACCTCAACCTATGATTTCGAGGTCAAATTGTTACATCTATATTTGAACATGTGAAACAAAATACATGAAGAAACAATCCTTAATGTTGTTGAAGAAACAAAAGAAATTTCAAGGAACTAAAAACATTAAATTGTTGCCAAAATTGTGCCCTCTAATCGACAAAGTGAAGATTGGAATTTATGTCAACATTATAACAATGAGTGTTTATATCATGAACCTCTATATGGATTATAAAATGTAAATACATAATGAAAAGAAGGGTAATGCTATGAAAAAATATTATAAAATATTTGACATTGCCATTTCCAACCCCTCATGTTTAATCCGTAATGTTGTAGAAGAAACAAAAGAAATTTCATGGAACTAAAAACATTAAATTGTTGCCAAAAATGTGCCCTCTAATAAACAAAGTGAAGATTTGAATTTATGTCAACATTAGAACAATGAGTGTTTATATCATGAACCTCTATATGGATTAACATGACCATGAGAAGATTAAAGTAGGAAAATATGAAGTATTGAAACCTTGAATAACCCTCCACATATTGTAGACATGAAGATTGAGATGATGCACATGTGTGAAAGAGTAAATGTTTGACATTGCCATTTCCAACCCCTCATGTTTAATCCTTAATGTCGTTGAAGAAACAAAATAAATTTCATGGAACTAAAAACATTAAATTGTTGCCAAAATTGTGCCCTATAATCGACAAAGTGAATATTGGAATTTATGTCAACATTATAACAATGAGTGTTTATATCATGGACCTCTATATGGATTAACATGACCATGAGAGGATTAAAGTAGGAAAATATGAAGAAAGTCTTGAAACCTTGAACAACCCTCCACATATAAATTGAGAATGGCAATGTGATTTTGTTTCTTTGTCATGTGAGACACAATGAAAAGAAGGGTAATGCTCTGAAAAAATATTATAAAATGTTTGACATGGCCATTTCCAACCCCTCATGTTTAATCTTTAAAACTTATTATTGCATGTTCCCAAAAAATTATTTTTTCATGTTGCACCAAGTTTAAAGTTTGCACATTGCTTGGAAAAGATGCTTGAAACATGTCACATGTCACAAGACTTTAAAAGTTGCATATATCATGTCACAAGATTTTGGAAGTTGCATATTGCATATTCAAGTTCTATTTGTTTCCTAGACTCCATAGCCCAAGCACAAGGCACCAGGTCTTTCTTGGATTCTCACGTTATATCTTAAAATACAAAGAGATTGTCATTCTTAAAAGACAAAGAGATACAAGTTTGGAACTCTTGAAACCCACAAACAAACAAGCATGTAAAATTTAAATCCAAACTTGAACAATTCAATCTCTTAAATTTCACATTTACCAATGCCTTCAAATCGCTAGGATGATATCCATGGAGCCACAAATTGATGCAGAAATTGTATGTCAAGGCCAATAGAACCAAGGAGTATTGAATCAATATATACCAAGTCTTATAAGAGAAGCTGAAATTATCATTAAGTGTATAACAAAATTACATTCACAGATATATACGAGCCATAGAAATAACCTTGTGTATATTATCAGATGAAAAAGTACCCGTAATGTCAATGCATTATATGCATCATTACATGTTCAGCTATATAATGTACATCTAACTGTCTTATAAAATTATTACACATAATGAATTTCTTTTAGTCTTCTTTTGTGCTTTCCATGTCTTAAGTAATTCATCCATCTCCATGTCTTTGTTTACTGGGTGCTCTTCAGCAGTTGATGTTGTTTCAGTCCTTTCACGCCGAGTGTGTATGGTATCATACCCACGGCGTGGATTTTGCTATGAGGGGCCATCACCTACAAAAACCAAAAATATTAAATTTCTATGGCCAATTTTTAAATATCATTGAAGTAGTTCATTAATATTAAAAAAAACTTTGCAATGTAATTATTTACCTGGTCCTCTAGTCGGCACTGTTGGAATGGTTTCCGGCCTATTCACCTGATCTTCAAGTCAAGGAGGATCAACTATGGCATTCTCTGCCATTGATATGTCAAAATTTATAAGTACATAATTATTAAGTATATGATTAATATATAGCCATTTTATCATTGTGGGCCTCAGTCACAGGAACATCTTGGGGCTACACCTCACTGCGATGGGGTTGTTGGGGAGCACCATGATCTTTCGGCTGCGTTGCACTATCAACGCTATGTTGTCGAGTACTAATGGTTTCATTGATAGTGTTGCTCCCCTGATTAAAACAAAGTAAGACATTAAATTATGGACGATATCAAACATTTACATATTTTATAAGTAATGAAAGGTTAATGTGGACTGATTTTTATTTACCTTATTCTGCAAATTGGATCTTGGGGTTTGCCCCATGCTTTTCCTACGATCAACCATGGATTTATAACTGTACTTGTACCCAATTTGGAGGTCTTCCTCCGTGGTTTCAGTTCCAAAGTCATCACCCTGCATTGCATAAGGGTATGGTTTTTTAATGTTTTTGGTTGCAATTACCTAAAAGTTGTAAGGCGATACAAATAATATTCTTAAGATGTTTGGGTACTTACGATTTGTGACTATAACCTTGAGTAGTTTCCCTAGCCTAGCTTGTGTTGGCCATGTTTGGAAATACTTGCTTTGGTTTCCTTCAAAGTGTCAGACAACCTATCATCAAAATTTTCAAGTATGTTATATACCACACTTTTATTTAGATCTAAAGAAAAATAAACTTGGTATTGAAATCAAAATATTGTAATTTACCTTGGTGTACCAGTTATTTGTTCTCATGATTTTTTCAAAATATTCTATTTTGCATCATAAATGATCGCCTTCCACTCCCTCTCTAGAATTGAGGGAGGACGTTCATACCTAGGATTTCCTGCTGAGCTTCATCTATAAAAATCCCGCGTATATTTTAAATATTCACCTGCTGCAGAGGTGACCATTTTTTTATTGAGCATGTCTACTCCAAAGAGGCCTTCAAGATAATCCATAAGTTCCTTTTTTAGGTTGGAATTCTGGCAATTCCACCTCATGCGTAAGGTTGCCCCAAAAATCAACAAGGCCTTGCTCTCTAGGTGCCTATAAA
>ML816855.1:41308-52346 GCA_009831015.1 Picea engelmannii
TTCCTCCATTTCTTGAATCAATTCTGGCCCAACTGTTACTCGGTCTTCTAGTCTATCCCAACTCAATGGCGTTTTGCATGGCCTCCCATACAAAGCTTCGTAGGGTGGCATTCTGATGGAGCTATGATAACTGTTATTGTAGGAAAACTCTACCAAAGGTAGGTACTTCTCCCACTGGGTTTGATTATCCATTATATACATCCTAAGCATGTCTTCCATGACTTGATTTACTCTCTCAGTTTTCCCATCTATTTCAGGATGATAAGTTGTTCTTAAGTTCAACTGAGTCCCCAACGCTGACTGTAAACTTGTCCAGAACCTAGAAGTGAATCTGGAGTCCCTATTTGAAATGATCTTTTTAGGTATCCCATGCAAACGGATAACCTCACTTACAAACACACTTGCCACATCAGTGACATCGTAAGTGTCTCTAACCAGAATAAAATGAGCACTCTTGGTTAACTTATCCACTATCACAAGAATGGCATTGTGTCTATGAGATGTGAGCGGCAACCCCACAACAAAATCCATAGAGATGACTTCCCACTTGGACATAGGGACATCGTGTGATTGTAGGAGGCCTGCCGGATGATGGTGGTCGAATTTCACTTGTTGACACTCTAGGCATTTGGCGACGAAATGGACTACATCACGCTTCATGCCTACCCAAAAGAAGAGCTTCCTCATATCTGCGTACATCTTCTTCACACCCGGATGCGCACAATAAAGTGCTTTATGGGCTTCCTTCAGTATGATGCTTAGAATATCCCCATTATCAGGGATGTACGTCCTTCCTCGATATCTTAACAGTCCATCTGTTTCCAGACTATATCCTTCATACTTTGGATCTAACTGCCTCCCGCTCTGGAGGTTTGAAGTAACCTTTAAATACCAACTATCTTCTAGGAGTTGTGTCAACACATGTTCCCTCAGATTGACCTTTAAGGTTACCAAGGAGAAGATACGTGGTCTCCTGCTCAAGGCATCTACGACTACATTTTCCTTTCCCTTGATGTACGAAATACCAAAATCGTACTCACTCATAAACTCACTCCATCGCCTTTGCCTAGTATTCAGATCTCTTTGAGTGAAGAGATGTTTAAAACTTTGATGGTCCGTTTTGAGCTCAAAGTTTTGCCCCACAAGATAGTGCCTCCAAAGTTTCAGAGCTAGCATTACAGCTGCCAACTCTAAATCATGAGTCACGTATAGATCCTCATGTTTCTTCAACTTCCTTGATGCATAATCTATCACTCCTCCATCCTGCATTAGCATGGCACCCAACCCTTGCTTCGAGGCATCCGTGCAGACTGTGAAGTCCTTTTCCATATCCGGCACTCGTATAATTGGTGCAATAGTTAGTAACCTCTTAAGCTCAATGAATGCACTATCACATTCTTCTATCCAATCATACCTGACCCCCTTGCATTGCAAGGTGGTGATGGGTTTCGCTATTTTTGAGAATCCTTCTACAAATCTCCGGTAATAACCTGCTAGTCCCATGAAGCTTCTCACCTCATGGGAATTTTTCAGCACTGGCCACTCCATAATGGCCTTTACCTTTTCTGGGTCCACAGAGATTCCTTCGCCGGAAATGATATGACCTAAATAGTGGATCTCTTTCTGGAAGAAGTAACACTTTGACAACTTCCCATACAATTTGTTCTCTCTAAGGCAGGACAACACTATTCGCAAGTGTTCCTCATGTTCTCTTTCATTCTTGGAATAGATGAGGATGTCATATAAAAAGATTTGTACAAAACGGTCTAAGTACTTCCGGAATACTTCGTTCATGAGGCTCATGAATACTATTGGTGCATTGGTTAATCCGAAAGGTACTACAACAAACTCGTAATGTCCAAACCGAGTTCGAAAGACAGTTTTTGGGATATCACCTTCCTTAATCCTTAACTGATGATACCCTGATCGCAAATCAATCTTTGAGAATACCATTGCTCCTTTCATCTGATCGAAGAGGTCATCTATTCGTGGCATCGGGTACCTATTTTTCACTGTAGCACGGTTCAAGTCCCTATAGTCTATACACAATCGTAAGGATATGTCCTTCTTCTTTACAAAAATTACCGGTGTTCCCAAGGGTGAATCACTGGTTCTTATTAGCCCTAAGTCTAGTAAATCTTTCAACTGCATTTGCAATTCACAAAGTTCCAGCGTTGTCATCCGATACAGAGTCTTGGAGATTGGTTTTGCGCCAGGTTTTAGCTCAATAGTAAAATCAAGCTCCCTCTCAGGAGGTAACCCTAGTAACTCATTCGGAAAAACATCCTGAAATTCTGACAATACTGGGTACTGGTCCAATGAGGGTCCCTTCCTTTCATTTACTGCTTTCACTACATAAAGTCGACACCCTTGCCTCAAGCATCGCTTAACCTTCATAGTTGATATAAAGTGTAACGACACTTTTCTCTGTACACCTTGGATCTCTACTGGTCTTCCTTCATCATCGACACAAAGCACCCTCTTTGTGAAACAATCTACCAAAGCTCGATGAGCTGCTAACCAATCCATTCCAATGATTAGGTCATATGCCCCGAGAGCAGTGACATATACCTTCAACCTAGTAGTACACACTCCCAGGTCTACTATACAATTATCAACACTAGGTCCTACCGCTTGTTTTTCCCCCGAAGCCATCTCGACTTGTTTAAAGTCATCGTGCTCATAGGCTACCAACCCACTCTTTTCTAATGCAGATGGTGAAATGAAACTATCTATCGCACCAGAATCAAACAAAATCTTAACATTGATATGATTTAGCATACCTGATGACTCCACCACCGTGGATTGATGTTTGGCCTGGCGATTATTAACCACTGCGTAAATCTGGTGGCTGCTACTTTCTCTCCCCATCGATGCCTTTCCTTCTCTATGCACGAATCCTGATTGTAACTCTGGGCAGTCGCACTGGTAATGGGGTCCTCCGCACCCCCAACAGGTAACACGAGATTGAACCTGTGCACTGTTATGTGACTATCTCTAAAATGAGTTCCTTCCCCTGGAATCCCTGCCCCTACTAGTTGTTCCCTAATATGGTCGTGGACCTGTCTGCACCATTGGCGATGAACGGGATGCTACACTCGTTGCCATTGAAATCCCTGCAGCTACTGTCCTTGGCATGACTATGTTACCATATGGCGGTGGCCTTGAGCCCCCTCCCCTAGGAAATGTCCTCGGGGCCTTCCCTACGAATCCAGAATGATGCAGAAATGTCGGTCTTGTACCCCTGGTCAAGTTCATGTGTTCTTCCGCATAACACTCATTTTCCACCGCCTTCACTACTGAAGACGGTTTCCACATCCGCACCATAGCTCTTATCTTAGGGTTCAATCCATAGACGAAGTGCTCTGCCTGTCGTTGGTCATTATCCATATACGAAACATATTTGACCAGTTCCATAAATCTGATCTCATATTCTTCTACAGTTCTGTTTCCCTGTACTAAGGCATGAAATGCCCCTACCTGTTGTTCCTCGTAGTATGCTGGTAGATATTTCATTCAGAACCTCTCCTTGAAAATTTCCCAAGATACTATGTCTGGGGTAAGGTGTAGTTGTCTTTCCAGGCTGCCCCACCAGTTCAAGGCGCTGTCTCTTAACTGAAAAATGGCGATCTTTGCCTTTGAGTTGGATGCATAGTCCCTTAAGGAAAAACACCTTGTCATGCCTTCCAACCATGCTTCTGCGTGTTCACTAGCGTGACCCTCGGCAAACTCTGGAAGTTTGATCTTCTGCAATTCTCGCGTGATGTCTTCAGGTGGAGGTCCTCCCCCTGAATCCCTTGATGCTTCTGGATTACCCATTCCAGATGGTGGGGGTTCCACTTCAGTCCCTGCCGGTTTTCGCCCCTTTAAAGTCTCGTTAATGGCTTCCAACAAGCACAGTATGAGGGCTAGTTTGGGCGATGGTGGTGGTGGCGTTGGCGGTGATGGAAATGCTTGTGACGACGCTCCCCTGCCTCGACTCCTTCGAGTCCTAACCATCCTGTATGCTTTAACCTGGATCACCCCATAGTTGTCAGGGTGAGTTCAAGGACATTTCAAATTGGTGCTACTTAAACTTAGAAACAGGGTTAGGCGTAAGTTTTCTTTACTTGTCTATAAACATACATTACTCTATTAGGGGATTGGCTAGGTTAGGGTTAGGATTAAGCGTCTAAGCTTGATTTCTTCGCCCCTATGAAAAAAAATTATTGGTTCCCTTGCCCTGTAGCTACGCTAGCCTTGCGCCATACTCGCCACTTCCTATGCTTACTCTCCTAGTGCATATGTCGCCTCCTTCCCACTTGTCCTAGTCTAATCCCTTTTAACTTTTCGCTTACAACTTGATTAAAGTTACTTCCAACCTTATGTTTATTAATTTACGTCGAAAGGCGTACACCTATTGACAATGGGCACAATTAATGATCTTTTAATCTTATTTAACCTTAAACCCTTATCTGATGGCTATGCATTGAAGATGCTAGCATATTCTTAGTCGTCCTCCAAAATCAATGGGTCAGATTTATTGTTCATAACTTTCTTGCATTTATCAAGGCATCCGTTAACACGTTTACTTTTTAACATTTACCTAATCACATTAAAAAAATTCTGTAAGGATATATAATTACCACGTTTAAATGATTAAATAGGATTAAACTGTGGCATCTAAATAATTGTCCACAACTGCCAGCCACGTTTCGGCGTTCACCAGCGCTATGTACCTTTCGGCGTTAACCAGCCGCCAGCCACTTTGTGGCTGTGCTAGTTTATTAAAAACTAATAATCTAGACTAAACTTAATCCTAAGCTTCAATCGCCTTAATCAACACTTCAATTTATTCTCGGAAATTAATATTATTATTAGTGTTAATTAATTAGTCACTAATTTACTTAATCCTTCCTATTAATTTAATTATTATTATTTTTATTTTTTTCTCCAAGGCACATACATGGTGCGTTGGTGTTTGGTTGTTCCTTAAGTCTTAGGTAGTGGGTGGTGGTCAGGGGTTCAAAACCCATAGCCTCCATATCACCCCTCCTTTTGTAATTTAATTAAAAAATAAATTTATATAGTAAGCTTAGCATATATTATTAAATTTAAATAATTTAAATAATTATGAGTTTTAATTTAATTTAATATATGGTAATTAATTTAATTTAAATAATTTAAATTTTCGTAATAGTATTAATACTTTTTTTTTAATAAATAAAATTAGAATTAATATTACAAAAAAATCTTAACAATTTAACCAAAATGAAAACTAAAAAAAAATAAAACTAAATAAGAATAATATAAAAAAAACAAATTTAACATGGGCGGTGGGTCCTCGCATGAGGCCCATGTGCCCCTCCCTCACCATGCTCATCCTTTTCGAGACTCCTCTTCATGGCCTCATGTGCGCTGGTGTTGGTCTGGTCATGGTTTGTGCATGGCGGTGGCGCTGAAGAGATGCTAAGTATAGAATCATTGGTATCTTTGGAGGCGTTGCCTCAGTTCTCCAAAAGGGTTGTTTAACCCATTCACCTCTGAGTTTCGGTGGGTGCATTCTCACCCTAGCTCAGTTATACTCCAGCGCACTGTTCTGGTTGCAGTCACCATATGGGAAGATCATTATGTTGAGGAGCAGTGTCGGTATTGGTTTGTGGGTTATGCGCTTGAAACCGTTATGACTCTGCCTTGGTGTTGGGCATTTTCGCTCTGGGCCCTTCCTTCGAATTTTTTGTAGTGTTGTCATGTGGTAGTGGCAGTGGGAAAAGGTCACCTTTTCTTTCTTCACATTTTTCCATTCTCGGCTCCTTCGCCCTTACAAACCCCCAAAATCCGTGCCCCTAAAACCATGAACACCGCTCACAAACGATCGCAGCAGATGCACAATCTACTTGTAGAATCCAGGAAGAGAGGAAGAGAAGAATTCATTCCCATCGGTTTTGATAGCCAGAAAACCGGGAAACCAAGATGGTTCTGGAGCATGAAATCGCAGAGCGTCTGAAGGAAATTCTGTAGACCGCGGACTTAACAACCACTATGACTACGAGTATATGGTGTAAGCTGGAAGAGGAACTAGGAGTTGATTTGACGAGCAAGAAGGCCTTCATCAGAGAGAAAGTAGACCTTTATTTATTGCAGCAACAACAGCAACTGGAGAACAATGAGGTCAAGGAAGAAGCCGACAAGAGCATAGAAAATAAGGTTAAAGAGGAAGAACATTCTTCTGAACAGACTGGCGATGAAGAAGAGGACGAAGGAGAAGACGAGGATGAAGGAAGTGGCAAGCGAAGCAAGAAAAGTAGGTACCCATTTCACCATTTCCCTTGCATTTCACTATAATTTTGAATTTAAGACGATTGCTTCTTTCGCAGTTCGTCAGCATAACGTTAGTTAGTTATGGCAGAGGTGATGCATTTTTAGAAAATGGGTTTAAATTGAAGCCACTGTAGTGTTGAGCCTTACCATGGTGGAAACAGTCCTGGGATTTCTAAGTTAGGGATTATTTTGCGGGGTTCAAACTCGAGGATGCAAAGGCCCTAGCTCAATCCTACAAAGCCGTAATCCAACTCAAATTTCCTAGACAACTCTCATCGTTGGTTGTAGATCAGTCACCTTCTTTGACAGGGCGTGCCAAGGACCCGGAAGTATTTGTGGGCTGGTATTTTGCATTTATTTAAATCTGATGCATTTTATAACAGGGAAGGCCAATATTAGAAAAGGAGCAAACAATATAGTTGAATTCTCAGCAATCTTGGCTCTCCTAAAGCTGGAAACACATAAATGAATTAATCTATGGTGACTCAAAACTTTGCATTGGATGGATGAAACAAGAGATAAAAATTATTCATATGAACTTTCTACAATTAGGGACAAAAGTTCAAGCAACCGCCATAACTTTTCAAGAACTCCAATTCACGCATATCTTCCAGGAAACAAATTTGCAGGCCCAGATTGGAGACACCTTATTTTAAAATAGTTTGTTGGAAAAACTATTTTTGAAATTAGAAAAGACTATGTCTGACATATGTCCAATGCTAGTTATGGGCGTAGTTATATATATATATATATATATATATACCAGGGCATGCTCTTCACTTGTTTTTGGAAGTGTATCTTAGATCATACTGATGTGTGACTGAAATTAGTAAATTATGAAAGTTTCTAACTTAGAAATATTTTGTTAATCCGTAGTCGATCTCCCTATTTTAGGAAATCAGGAGTCTGTTCCCCAACATTTTATGCGTGGAGAAATAATGTTGTCAGTATTGTCTTTCCTTGCCTCAACATGCTATGCAATTGAGGAAGTTATTTTGAGATTTATGTTTTTCATTTCTTCCTTATGATCAAAATTGTCAGACTTGGACTTAGCGTTCCCTTCAACTTGGAGTTGATTCGGAAAAAAAAAAATACATAAAATATAAAAAAAATTATATAGGCAAATATATATTCATTTATGTACATCAATGTAAATACAAACAATTGGACATCCAAAATGAAAGTTTGCTGATTTATATTGCAAAAGGTGTGGATAGGCAGGTATGATATCATGTACATGTTTTTATTTCTAGTCATAAATTAAAGAGAGGGAACTTGTGTTAAAAATTTTACATTTTCTATATGTATTTCATTTATTTTTATATTTGTATTAAAAATTTTGTATTTGGTTTGCAGGTTAGGCGGAGCTGGAGTTGGAGCTGGGAATTTGGCCCTTAAGGCTCCAGATTGTGAACGAGGCACTCTGATACCATGTGTAGTGACTTAAAATAAAAATTTGATATAAATCATTTCAATTGCACAAATAGATTAATCACCAGAACATATAATTTTAATTGAGCTAAACATATTAGCTTACAGACAGCCTCATAATACATCATATTCCTTAAATTTCATAAAACAAATACATACATTAACATACTTGGGTTTGATGCTAACCCTTCGCTTTCCACTTGCCTTGTTGACCGTTGTTGAACTATGTAAGCACTGCCCAAAACCTTGTTCCACCCTGCCAACTAGGACAACTTCCTAGCTCCAGGATATCATATGGATATCCTGGCTCCCGTGCCCAAAACCTCTAGCAAACTGATGCCTGTACTGATCCAATCTGACTACAGAACTCAACTCTCCTTTGTGCAATCCAAGAGAAACCTCCCCTGTCGTAGAATGGTAATCCCCCTTCGTAAACCTCCTTCCCCCCCATATCCTTCCTTCATCGCCTCATTCATTTACTTCCTTACCTACCCATTTATTACCTTATCCCCTCATAATTAATATCTTACCCCTTTTAATTAATATCTTATCCCTTTCCATGTACGTAACCTTTTTTTAATTTAAACAATATAACTTATTATCCCTTTTAAATTTAATACCCAAGTTATTGAATATAATAGGTAGTTAATTAATTAATTAAAATTATAACCTTTAATTAATTAATAAATACTTAATTAATATCATTAGACCAATCATTGTTTAGTTATTAACATGTTAGGAAAAATTAATTACCTAATAAATCTTTTACTTAATAATCCCTAAGTATATATTCTACTAGGGTTATTACATCTCAGAAGTTGCTTTACTCATTGATTTCGAGAACTAGTGTTTTGCTCAGTTTGAAACAAACCAACATTTGGATTAAGGGGTCCAATTTATGAAACCGTTCCTCGAGAGTTGATGGAAAATATAGTCACCTAGTCCACGCCTAAAAAATCTTGCATCATCTCACGGAACTCAAAAATGATGCTCTGTTAGGTTTTTATGCCCTCAGGAGCAATTGTCCAAGAGTCCTCAAAATGGTTTGGGATGCAACTTGCAACTGGAAATATAACGAATATAGAGACTCGGATTAAGGAACCGTTGACTCCGATGGATTACTGGGATAGGATTTCATCTAGATCACCCTCAGTCATGGGTTCCATGCCTCAGAAGTTGCTTTAATCATTGATTTCGAGAACTAGTGTTTTGCTCGGTTTGAAGCAATGCAACATTTGGATAAAGCGACCAATTTAAAAAACCATGCCTCAAGAGCGTATGGATAATTTTGTCACCTAGTCCATGCCTAAACAATCTTGCATCATCTCACATAACTCACAAATGTTTCTCCATTAATCTTTATGCCCTGAGTTAGAATTGGCAAAGAGTCCGCGAAATGGTTTGGGATGCGACTTGCAACTTGGCATAAAATGAAAATCGAGACTCAGATTGAGGAACCGTCATCTATGTTGGATTCCTGGCATAGTATTTTAGCTAGAGAACCCCTCACTCTCAGTTCCAACCCCTCGGAAGTTGTTTTTTTCATTGATTTCGATAACTAGTGCTTTTCTCAGTAAGAAGCAATGCAACATTTGGATTTCGGGGTCCAATTTACGAAACCATGCGTCAGGAGAGGATGGACAATGTGGTCACCTATTCCATGCCTAAACAAGCATGCAAAATCTTATGGATCTCAAAAATGTTGCTCCATTAGGCTTTTATGCCCCGAGGAGAAATTACCAAGAGTCCCTGAAATGGTTTGGGATGCGACTTGCAACTGGGAATAAAACAAAAACCAAGACTCGTATTGAGGAACTGTCGACTCCGATGGATTCTTGACATAGGATTTTAGCTAGAGAAGTACCCCTCACTCCTGGGTTCCATGCCTCGGTTGTTGCTTTACTCATTGATTTCGAGAAGTAGTGTTTTTCTTAGTTTGAAGCAAACAACCATTTGGATTAAGGGGTCCAATTTATGAAACCGTGGCTTGGGAGCGGATGGAAAATATAGTCACCTAGTACACACCTAAACAATCTTGCAGCATCTCACAGAACTCAAAAATGCTACTCCGTTAGGTTTTTATGCCGTTAGGAGAAATTGACCAAGAGTCCCCGAAATGGTTTGGGATGCGACTTGCAACTGGGCATATAATGAATATCGAGACTTGGATTAAGGAACCATCAACTCTGATGGATTACTGGGATATGATTTCATCTAGAGAACCCCTCACTCATGGGTTCCATGCCTCAAAAGTTGCTTTAATCATCGATTTCGAGAACTAGTGTTTTTCTTAGTTTGAAGCAATGCAACATTTGGATTAAGGGGCCAATTTATGAAACCATGCCTCGGGAGAGGATGGATAATTTGGTCACCTAGTCCATGCCTAAACAAGTTTGCAGCATCTCACGGAACTCAAAAATGTTTCTCTGTTAGTCTTTTATGCCCTAAGCGGGAATTGGCCAAGAGTCCCCGAAATGGTTTGGGATGCGACTTGCAACTTGGAATAAAATGAAAACCGAGACTCGGATTGAGGAATCGTCTTCTCTGTTGGATTTCTGGCATATGATTTTAGGTAGAGAACTCCTCACTCCCGGTTCCAACCCCTCGAAATTTGTTTTTTTCATTGATTTCGATAACTAGTGCTTTGCTCAGTAAGAAGAAATGCAACATTTGGATTTAGGGGTCCAATTTATGAAACCATGCCTCGAGAGAGGATGGACAATGTGGTCACCTAGTCCATGCCTAAACAAGCATGCAGAATCACATGGAGCTCAAAAATGTTTCTCTGTTAAGCTTTTATGCCCCAAGGAGGAATTTCCAAGAGTCCCCGAAATGTTTTGGGATGCGACTTACAACTGGGCATAAAACAAAAACTGAGACTCAGATTGAGGAACCATTGATTCCGATGGATTCATGGCATAGTATTTCAGCTAGAGCACCCTTTCACTCTCGGTTTGCACCCCACACTCCTAGTTCATGATTGGATTCTAATTTCCCTAAATATTAGTTTTGAGGTTTCATGTATTATTGTCCAAGAGGTTGGGAGAATGTTGGGAGAAAGAAGAGGAACCTCACTTATTTTCTAGAAAAGGGACACACCACTCCCTATTGTAGGGGAATGCTAGTATAAGAAGTAACATTTACCAGATAGGGGGGGGATAAAATCAGTCTTTGACCACTTCCAAAATGGGATCATCCTTTTTAAGAAAGAAAAGGACTAAAATATCTTCAAGGGAATTTTATATATTTCCATCAAGGACATGGACAATTCTGATGTGGACAATTTTGCATGGAGGCATTTCTCCCA
>ML816855.1:54747-70176 GCA_009831015.1 Picea engelmannii
TAATTGTTAGTTGTATAAGTAAAACTTCAACAATAGTTGACTACTCAAACCCATATAAAAGACATCTTGTGTTTATAACTTCAGATCATATGAGAAAGTATAAGAGTTCATTGGTCCTAGGGTATATTTCATAGGCTAGTGATCTAAGGGAAATAAACCCTATTGACTTTGATGGACCACTATATAGTAGGATTTCAAGGCCCATCTTACAACTTCTGTGGTTTATTTTGTGCCCTAAGAGATTAATGCCTACATCAATCATATGTAGTCAAGTCATGTGTCACAAAGATCCATATTTGGTGGGATTGAAATGTTGCTTCCATAGCATGTTGGTGTCATAGAAAAATAAGTAGTAGATATTTTACCCAACACTATATACATAATAACAAAACCATGTATATCAATGAAGAATTGCAAATGTCAATATTTCAATTCAGTGAGGGTTTTTGAAGTAATAGTAACCAGAGTTAGTACCCTACTTGATGAAAACATTTCAAAATAATAATTTTGTGATTGAAACCTGTGATATCTCTGCCTGAGTGAAACGAAGACCTTTCTCGAGTTGCAGAAACCTTAGCTAATATGAGACATTTCTTGTTTGTTGTTGGTGAAGTTTCATAGTTTGCAAATGTGAAAATGCAAACAACGAATATTTCTTCCATGAGTAATGAAAACTATACTTAGTTTTTGAGTTGGTTACCTCATTTTTATGATGAGGTTCTTCATGAGTTGGAGCTAGAATGGAAATGGTGGATGACTTCATTTCTAAAGGAGTATAAATTGCTAGTACCAAATTTGTTGATTGAGACAATGTCAATGATATCTATGATCTTTGTTTCTCATATTGATGGTAAAATTGGGGAAGCCTCGATTGGAATAAGGACTTTGATAGGAGTATTATCGCATTTATCACCTCGACAGACCTTAAGAAGTATTGGAGTTAAGACTAAAAATCTTGATACATTAATTGAATTTCATAATATGGCTGGAGCTTTTGCTAGAAATATTAATCTCTTATTTGCAGTTGTTGATATAATAATTTTGGAAAATAATTTAACGGATTTTTATTCACCATATAAGAGTTATAAACAAAGGTATGGTGAATTGGAACATGTAATTCTTTTGGCTGAGATTGTTTCTCTAAACTTGTGAGGAGTTGTTCCTTGTGTTGTGGGTGTTCAAGGAGTTTAGCTTAGTGAGACAATAAGGAGGATGGAAGAATTTATTCCACAAGTGACTGCCTTACTTGAAGTAGCTATTAAGAGGTTCATAAGTTTCACAGGGAGTTTCGAAGCAAAGGCACTTATTCGTGCATTAGATGATACAATGCTTCAATACCTAGCAATGCTACATGAAACATTAAAATCATTACGGTTTGTATATGGAATTAATCATTCTACACACAGTGATGCTATTGGAATAAGAAAGGAGTCTAGAATTTAATTAAAGTGTCGAGAATATATATTTTTCTTTGAGTTACTTGGTAAACTAGTAACAAAACTGAAGACAATGTCAACAATGGAAAAACGAAGTTCTGGATAGGACTTTTTTTTTCAGAGTCTCAAGATTCTGTGTCACATACCCACTACGGAAATTAAAACTTTTCGCCCCTCTTCTTATTTTCTCTGAAGAATAGAATTCCTTGAGTCCCTACGGGACCTGATATAGACCCTGCAATCCCTTAACTGCACTCATCTGATCGGTGGTTATGGCCACAGGCCTAACTAGTATGGCGTCCTTTCACTCTTCGCGACTCGGTGCTACCAGAGTGTCAAGTTTTTCGACTCTGATAAACCATGAAAGGAAATAGTTGAATTCCCTTTGACACTTTTCTCTACTCGCAGCCTCGCAGGTTGAAGCATCAAGCTCTTGTGCTCTTCTTCTCCAAAGTCCTGAGACACGAAAGTCAACGATGGTTTGACTTCCTTTTTTGCACTTCTCGCATCTCCCCACCTCGCAAGTTGGGGCATTGAGCCTTCATGCTCCTACCTCGTGAACCTCTGAGATGCGAAAGTCAACGATGGTTTGACTTCCTTTTCACACTTCTCGCATCTCGCCACCTCACAAGTTGGGGCGTCGAGCCTTCGTGCTCCTACCTCGTGAACCTCCGAGACGTGAAAGTCAGCGATGGTTTGACTTCCTTTTCGCACTTTTTGCATCTTGCCACCTCGTGAGTTAGGGCGTCGAGCCTTCATGCTCCTACCTCGCGAACCTCCAAGACGTGAAATTCAATGATGGTTTGACTTCCTTTTTGAACTTCTCGCATCTTGCCACCTTGCGATTTGGGGTGTCAAGACTTCATGCTCCTACCTCGTGAACCTCCGAGACGTGAAATTCAGCGATGGTTTGACTTCTTTTTCGCATTTCTTTCATCTCACCACCTCGCGAGTTGGGGCATCGAGCCTTCGTGCTCCTACCTCGCGAACCTTTGAGATGCGAAAGTCAGCGATGGTTTGACTTCCTTTTCGCACTTCTCACATCTCGCCACCTCGTGAGTTGGAGCGTTGAGCCTTTGTGCTCCTACCTCGCGAATCTCTGAGACGCGAGATCTCGAACTCGGACCTCTTCCAGACTGCACCAACCCTAACCGCCTTGCAACTCTGCAAGATCCAATAGTTATTGGTTGTTCTCCACTTCTATCTCGAAGTGTCTCTGTCGTCCGTTTCTTCTCTCTTCTGCGTGCATCTGGACGTACATTTTCGACAACCCAGGTCTATTTTGCTCCAGCTATTCTAACGGTGGTTGTAGCTCTTCCTTGAGAATGCACTTCGATTTCTTCTCCTTGTAAGATTTCTTAAGTATCAAAGGTCTCGGCCTTTGCTTCTCCTCTGCGACCTTTGCAGTTATGGCTTCGTGCACAAAACGACACTATCCCTCCCGAGCTTCTCTACTCTAAAGCCGTGAAATATTTCCTCGACCTCTATGAATTCCTACAGGGTCTGTGCATCTGACCAGGTGCTATCTGTCCTGAGCTTCGTCAACTATGAGGGACTTGGGATCTTTGAACTCTTTCTCCTGGGTTTGACTCTTAAAAGAGTCTTCAGCACATCTATTTCTCTCTTTCATCAAGTCTAGGACTTGAGTGGGTCTTGGTCTCTACTTGCTTTATAGGGAACCTGTGCATAACTGCTCTACCTCTCCTGAGTTATGCCTTGGACAGTATGGCCACTTCTCATAAGACCACAGTCTTATTCCCTACACAGCCATCTCAGGATTTCAAGAGGATCGTTCCTCCTCGTGCAGGGTTACTAAGGCCTCGCGCCTTCACATCCTCTTTCCAGGTTCTTGATGGGATTTTCAAGGAGGATATATTTATGGGGAGGTTTACCCCGGGTACTATCTGAGGTAGGTAAGGGTATCTCTCTCTTGAGAACCAGACGTGAAGTCTAAATTAGATTAGTATACATATAAATAGAGATTTATGAAAACATAATCCATACGTAGTCTTTACATTATAAATATGCAACTACCAGTACTGATCAAAACACCATACAGACATTCTTGCACTGAAATCACTCACAATTTCACAGCTTATGATCATAAATGTCAGAATATATATATTTCAAGATGCCAGAGACAAAACACTTATCAGAAAAACACCAGAGGTGATGTAACTGCTGAGAGGGGTGCTCGTTTCCACCCAACCGTAGGCTCAGCAACTCCCAACGGATTTACCACTAGCCACCCCCGAGTTGAGACCATGATACTGCGGGACTATGTCTCTGTCTGCCAGTGACCGAGAACAAAGGTTACTCTTCTTCTTCTCCGCTATCACTCACTCTGCATATTTTTCCAGAGTTCTTCCTCCCTCGCGTCTACCCGTGATCGCACACTCCTCCTACCTTTTTCCTTTCCGGCGAGGTTGTGTGTGGCACGATATCCCTCGCAGTGGTCAAGTGTCAGGACCCCACGGATGGGCAATTTTACCCCCATCCCTCTTTACGCATGAGGAGCCGTCCACCTACCAACCTACGAGTAATTAATTTCGGGCCAGCGAGCCGCTCTTGGTTCTCCGGGCCAGTGAAGACCAAATACGGTATTGGTTTTCAGTGGAAGTTAATGCCACCATTCCATGTGCCTTCCACCACCTTTATCCAGCCATCGTGTTCTCTTTTTCGTCACATTCCCCTCTTAGTAGTCCTACAATATATATTCATAATATTATTCACATTCATCGACCTTTTTCACAAGGTCTATTCACATTACACATTCACATTTTTTAGTTTGCCACAATACTTGGCCAGTATAGTTACTTTTACAGACTGGGGAAAACAGGGTGTTACATCCTAGACATAGTTCCTCCAACTGTTTTGCAAGAAAGTGTGCCTCATTTATATAAGAAATATTACATGGACGAAGGAGGATGTATGATGGCCCTTGTAGTTGGAATTTCCATGGGCCCTAAATCTAAACCCCCATTCTATATTAGAACCCAAAAATCGTGTCCAAAGAATCACTCACGTGTAAACAAACCATTTTGACATATAAAATTACCCTAGAAAAATTAAAATGTAGAGGTTCTCACCAAGTTTGGTAGCATTTTTGGTGGGATCATGTTCTCGCGAAGGTTCTCACCAGTAATCGCTTGCACTATGGCCATATAGGGCCTCCTCGATGGTGGGTGGCCTATCTCCTTGTTGCAGTAATCGCTCGTGCTATGGTCGGATAGGGCCTCCTCAATGGTGGGCTCATGTGGGAATGATGGTGGTCCTGTCTCCTTATTGCAATAATGGCTCACGCTATGGCCAGATAGGGCCTCCTTGATGGTGGGAACTTGTCTCCTTATTGCAGTATCAAGTGAACGTGCGGGAATATCTTCAAAAATAGTGAGTGAGCACGAATTTGTCTCTCTATTTTGGTTTTGTTACATTTTGTTTTTGTTATTTCTTGTTATATGTTGTTATTTATTATTTATTATTATATATTAATAAATTAAATTTATAAATTGAATTAAATTTATTGGAATTTTATAAAATGAAAATTATTCCCTTTTACCATTACATTTTACCATATGTTATAAAATGATTTTACCATAGATATTATAAAATGATTTTACCATAGATTTATGACTCCCTTTATTGACATAACCCCTATCTCGTAATCCCTATATAACTTGATCCATATAAGACAATGATGATGATGATGAAAATGATGATGTGGAGGATGAGGAGGACAATGACAATGTTGATTACAGTGATAACAATGATGATGACGACGACAAAGATGATGATGACAAGGATGACGATGATGATGATGACTATGCCAACAATGACAATGATGATGATGATGAAAATGATGATGACAATGACAACGATGATGATGATTAGGAAAGTGGAGGCTTCATTACATCTCACTACTGAGCGTAAGGACAAGCTCAGTGATACATGAAGAGAAAGTAGATGAGAGAGATGCAACAATGAAAACACATGATTAGGATATCATGAAGATTTTTGTACCCCAGGAGTCCGATGAAGGAGCATCAACCCCTCTTAAGTCAAAATTTGAAATTCGAACATTCCAGAGGTGGATGTGGCCTTGAGGATATGAGGATATGTGGCCTTGGGGAGGCCCCTGAATAATGTAATACCAGGGCGAGTGTGTAGATTATCGGAGAGGTGATCGAGACCATCGAGGCCATAGTGTAATTCGATCTTGAATAGATAATGAATTTTTATAATTATGTATTATGGTGCATTCTATTTCATGTGTAATTGTGTTTTGATGTAAGTGTGAGACATAATCCATATATCAGAGTTGCAACTCCAGGATACTTTGAAATGATCATATTCTAGTACGGTGAATGATCAACCGTCGATCACAGAATGGATCAACCGTCGATCACAAAATGGATCGACGACGATATATCCTTTTGGCATGAAAAATGGTGAGGGAATTAAAATAAGTCAATCACCTGAAATAAGAGCATGTGCGGGATTAGAAATCCATGTGTCAGTAAAAGGTGGATTTTTGGGGGCCCTATCTCGAGATCTAAGTCAAGAGTCAGCCCCCCCGAAATGATGTGGATCATCCATAATCAAAATAAACCTACAGTGGATAGTTAATAACCTTTTGGATTAGTGTGCGGTCATAACATGTGGTCATTCAAAAAGTTAGACCCAGGTTCAAAGTTATGGAACATATGAATAAAGGATTGACGCTTGGGGAGCACGGATTTGCGCATAAGAGATTGACAATGACACCAGGGTACTGTTGAATGAATTCGAGGTTGCTGCAAGGACTGTTACAATCCATTATATGGGCCCATAACCCACAGGTTCGATAATTTGAAGGACACCCAATTTATGTCTTCATCACATAATAGATATGTTTAAAGCTTTAAAAAAACAAAGTATTAATTCTTTAGTAGGGCCTTTCAATGTTTTACTAGAATGTCGTATTTACACCCAACATTTTGCGAGGGGTTTTTGAGGCATTGTTGGAATACAATATTGGAAAACTACAAATATGGGTCTTAGGTGGCTTAAGAATAATCTTTCTTTGAATAGGGATATCTAAAGAGCTTGGTTTCCCATAAAGTGGCTCGAGGACAAGCCTGCTTTGAAAGGAGATGTGTAAAGAACCTAGTTTCCTATCCTTAGGAAATAAGCAAATAAGGAATGTGAGGACAAGTCTCTTCTAGCTAACATGTTTCACTTATAGGGGCACATCCATTGGAGGGAAAGATCATTGTTTTCTTATGCATTAAATCTGAGTGGGAATTGTAATAGTTCCTTTATGTCATCATTTGATTCACCTCTTGTGACAATTTTATTCCCTTTTTATTTTATTTTTTGGTATTTTTAAATGCATTTTTTGGTAAGTACCTTATGTGGGTTAATGGAGTAGGTTAAGTTGGTTGATGGGTTAGGTAGGTTAAGTCATTTTTAATAAGAAAAACAATAAACTAGCAGGACGCCATTAGGTGTGATGAACCACCTAAAATGGAAGTGAAATATATGATAGAATGTGCAGTTGCTCATCCCATGTGTTGTGAATTATTAACGTTGGGGACTGCTAACTAGTCTTTGTTAGATATGGGTTGTAGTGTTATGGATCTCATCATTACAATTTAACTACAAGAACTTTCTCAATTAACTATTCATTCATGTTATGTGTGCCATATATTCTTCCCCCTTTTCGATGAGTTGAAATGTTCAAATTGTTAAAGCACTATAATGTTTTCATGTGGATTAGGTAGGTTGGTTTAGCAGGTTAAGTGGGTTAGGTGGGATAGGTTTGTGGATTAGGTGGGATAGGTTTGTGGATTAGGTGGGATAGGTTTGTGGATTAAGTAGGTTAGTGGTCGGTTATGTAGGTTGTGGGTCAAAGGGGTACATTGTGTAGGTAAGGAGTAGGTTAGTTTGGTTGATGGGTTAGGTAGGTTAAGTCATTTTTAATAAGAAAAACAATAAACTAGCACGACACCATTATGTGTGATGAACCCCCTAAAATGGAAGTGAAATATATGATAGAATGTGCGGTTACTCATCCCATGTGTTGTGAATTATTAACGTTGGGGACTCCTAAATAGCCTTTGTTAGATATGGGTTGTAGTGTTATGGATATCATCATTACAATTTAACTACAAGAACTTTCTCAATTAACTATTCATTCATGTTATGTGTGCCATATATTCTTCCCCCTTTTCGGTGAGTTGAAATGTTCAAATTGTTAAAGCCCTTTATTTTTTTTATGTGGATTAGGTAGGTTGGTTTAGAGGGTTAAGTGGGTTAGGTGGGATAGATTTGTGGATTAGGTGGGATATGTTTGTGGATTAGGTGGGGTAGTTATGTCTATTAAGTAGGTTAGTGCTCGGTTATGTAGGTTTTGGGTCAAAGGGGTACATTGTGTAAGTTATTGGGGTAAGTAACTTATGTGAGTTAATGAAGTAGGTTAGGTTGGTTGATGGGTTAGGTAGGTTAAATCATTTTTCATAAGAATAAAAATAAACCAGCAGGACACCATTAGGTGTGGTGAGCCCCCTAAAATGGAAGTGAAATATATGATAGAATGTGCGGTTACTCATCCCATGTGTTGTGAATTATTAACATTGGGGAATGCTAACTAGTCTTTGTTAGATATGGATTGTAGTGTTATGGGTCTCATCATTACAATTTACCTACAAGAACTTTCTCAATTAACTATTCTTTCATGTTATGTGTGTCATATCTTCCCCCTAGAGAAACATTCCTTGCAAAGATAGGAGTCTTGAAAGCTATCAAGATCCTACCAATCAAATGATGCTTGGGACATAAGGGCTTGTCAAAGTTCGTTTGCTATCTTATAATTCAGTTCAGAATTTGCATATGAGATAACACTATCATTCAATAGTCAAATTGTTACATTTCATTGTCATGCATCATGTGTGAGGGCTTGAGCCACCATAAAAGAAACATACAAATAATATTTTTCTTATGAAAAAGATATGGTACTATCAATTTTGAGGTTTGGCATAGAGATTGTTCTTATAAACTACACTACATTGCACCATATAAACCCTACATAAGCCCTACACTCCTTGCAAACCATGTAACATCATTCAAAGACATATTCACTACCTCTAAGCCCCATTCTTTTAAAATTTGTTCGAGATGCATGTCCTCGCATCTAGTACTGCAAGGGCATGCAATAACATCAAAAAATAAGAACTTGATAAATTGCACAAGCTTCATTAGTTATGTCGTTTCTTTATTTTTTGCTTTCATCTAAGTACTTTGTTTCTCCATAAAGAATATTTTTTTGTGCCATGCCAACATGATGATGTCAACAATGTAAAGTGCTAGGATAGGTGAACTAGTGAAATGTTGTGAGATAGCATGGACAAGGGGGAATGGAGAAAAAAAGTGTCATTTCCAAGATATGGCATGTGGAATTGACATATGTAAAGGGACCCTTAGTTTATCAAAATTACTCTAAGTATTAATTCTTCAAAATATACAAGAATTTAATTGAATCTTATAATGTATTTTCAATCCACCTCTCCTTGGGGATTTCCCTCTTTGTGTTTTTAATTGCATAAATCCTTTCCAATACAAAGACCAAATATCTGCTACATAAGTCTTTTGTCTTTTCTCAAGGAATATGTAACGAATCTCAATTCTAAGAAGATTCAAATAGGACCTAAGAACATTATGTTATTTCCTTAACAATGGGTGATATAAAACTATCATTCAATAGTCAAATTGTTACATTTCATTGTGATGCATCATGTGTACTGAGGGCTTGAGCCACCACGCAGGAAACATACAAAGAATATTTGTCTTATGAACAAGATATGGTACTATCCATTTTGAGGTTTGTCATAGAGATTTTTCATATAGACTACACTACATTGCACCATATTATAATCCCTACAGTACTCCTTGCAAACCATGTAACACCATTCAAATTAGACACATTCTTGCGATGAATTAGCTATATTATCGACGAACTTTTTTCGTCGACAGTATAGCTAATTTGTCGCAAGATTATTTACATTAGTCTCTCTTACGACGATATCAAATGATTATTGGATTTATTTCATATTTGGTTTATTAAATTGAAATTAAAATTTGATACTTTTCAAGCTAGCTGGACCTTGAGTCAAATACAAATATGAAATTTGGAATCATTAACATATCTACTAGAACATAAGAAAAATAGGGTTTATGGTTTACATGATGATCATATGATGATGGAAGAAAGTGGGTGTGTGTGTGAAATTTGAGTCCAGAAACCCTCCCATATTGTTAATGCATGTGAATAGTCTATCTATGTCAAATTTCAATGCATACAAAAACAATTTGAAAAAATTTCAACGTTGGCCCCATTCACATGTCACTGTTGCCTGCCTCTAGTATTTTTATGGTGTTGATTAAGAAATCAACGAAAAAGAGGTATTTTTCATCACAACAATGAAACAGATACATTTTATATACATTAATGTAGAACCTGAAACAAAAATGAAGAAAGACTGACGAAAACTTTAAACTTGCGTCAACCAAATTGTGTACTTTGAAAGAAAATTAGGGTTTATGGTTTACATGATGAATTGATGATGGAATAAAGTGGGTGTGTGAGTCAAATTTGAGCCCAAAAACCCTCCCATATAATTAAGGCATGTCAATAGTCTATGCATGACAAATTTTAGTGCATAAATAAACAGTTTGAAAAACTTTCAACGTTGGCCCCATTCACAGGGCATTGTTGCCCGTGTCTAGTCCTAGTACAATTTATGTTCCTTGTTCCTTGTTCCTTGTTTTGTGTTCCTCATTCCTTGTTCCTTGTTCCTTGTTCATTATTCCTCATTCCTTTACCATGGTGTAGTCCCCAAGATCCATTATTTTTGTACAAAAAATACTAATGGCATAAAATGTCCCACACAAAGACCAAATATCCGCTACATAAGTCTTTTGTCTTTTTTCAAGGACTATGTAACGAATATCAATTATAAGACGATTCAAATAAGACCTAATAACCCTATGTTATTTCCTTAACCATGGGTGATATAACACTATCATTCAATAATCATTTTTTTACATTTCATTGTGATGCATCATGCGTACTGAGGGCTTGAGCCACCATAAAGGAAACATACAAAGAATATTTGTCTTATGAACAAGATATAGTACTATCCATTTTGAGGTTTGGCATAGAGATTTTTCATATAGAATACACTACATTGCACCATATTTTAATCCCTACACTCCTTGCAAACCATGTAACACCATTCAAATTAGACACATTCTTGCGACGAATTAGCTATACTATCGACGAACTTTTTTTGTCGATAGTATAGCTAATTCGTTGCAAGATTATTTACATTTGTCTCTCTTGCGACGATATCAAATGATGTTTGGATTCATTTCATATTTGGTTTATCAACTTGAAATTAAAATTTGATACTTTACAAGCTAGTTGGACCTTGAGTCAAATACGAATATGAAATTTGGAATCATTAACGTATCTACTAGAACATATGAAAAACAAGGTTTATGGTTTACATGATGATCATATGATGATGGAAGAAAGTGGTTGTGTGAGTGAAATTTGAGCCTGGAAACCCTCCCATATCATTAAGGCATGCGAATAGTCTATCCATGTCAAATTTCAATGCATATAGAAACAGTTTGAAAAAATTTCAACGTTGGCCCCATTCACATGTCACTATTGCCCTCCTCTAGTATTTGTATGGTGTTGATTAAGAAATCAACGAAAAAGAGGGATTTTTCATCACAACTATGACATAGATACATTGTATATACATTAATGTAGAACCTGAAATAAAAATGAAGAAAGACTGACGAAAACTTAAAACTTGCGTCAACCAAATTGTGTACTTTGAAAGAAAATTAGGGTTTATGGTTTACATGATGAATTGATGATGGAAGAAATTGGGTGTGTGAATCAAATTTGAGACAAAAAAAAATCCCATATATTTAAGGCATGTGAATAGTCTTTCCATGACAAATTTCAGTGCATACATAAACAGTTTGAAAAAATTTCAACGTCGGCCCCATTCACAGGTCATTGTTGCTCGTGTCTAGTTCTAGTACAATTTTTGTTCCTTGTTCCTTGTTTCGTCTTTGTCGTTCCTTGTTCCTTGTTCCTTTTTAATTATTCCTTGTTCCTTGACCATGGTGTAGTCCCCAAGATCCATTATTTTTGTACAAAAAATACTAATGGCATAAAATGTCCCACACAAAGACCAAATATCCGCTACATAAGTCTTTTGTATTTTTTCAAGGACTATGTAATGAATCTCAATTCCAAGACCATTCAAATAGGACCTAAGAACCTTATGTTCTTTCCTTAAACATGGGTGACATAACACTATCATTTTATAGTCAAATTGTTACATTTCATTGTGATGCATCATGCGTACTAAGGTCTTGAGCCACCACAAAGGAAACATACAAAGAATATTTGTCTTATGAACAAGATATGGTACTATCCATTTTGAGGTTTGGAATAGAGATTGTTAATATATACTACACTAAATTGCACCATATTATAATCCATACACTCCTTGCAAACCATGTAACACCATTCAAATTAGACACATTCTTGTGATGAATTAGCTATACTATCGACGAACGTTTTTCATCGATAGTATAGCTAATTCGTCGCAAGATTATTTACATTTGTCTCTCTTGCGATGATATCAAATGATGCTTGGATTCATTTCATATTTGGTTTATCAACTTGAAATTTAAATTTGATACTTTGCAAGCTAGTTGGACCTTGATTCAAATACGAATATGAAATTTGGAATCATTAACATATCTATTAGAACATATGAAAAATAGGGTTTATGGTTTACATGATGATCATATGATGATGGAAGAAAGTGGGTGTGTGAGTGAAATTTGAGTTTAGAAACCCTCCCATATCGTTAATGCATGTGAATAGTCTATCCATGTCAAATTTCAATGCATACAGAAACAGTTTGAAAAAATTTCAACGTTGGCCCCATTCACATGTCACTGTTGCCTGCCTCTAGTATTTTTATGGTGTTGATTAAGAAATCAACAAAAAAGAAGGATTTTTCATCACAACTATGACACAGATACATTGTATATACATTAATTTAGAACCTGAAATAAAAATGAAGAAATATTGATGAAAACTTAAAACTTGCGTCAACCAAATTGTGTACTTTGAAAGAAAATTAGGGTTTATGGTTTACATGACGAATTGATGATGGAATAACGTGGGTGTGTGAGTCAAATTTGAGCCTAGAAACCCTCCCATATCGTTAATTCATGTGAATATTCTATTCATGACAAATTTTAGTGCATACATAAACAGTTTGAAAAAAGTTCAATGTTGGCCCCATTCACAGGTCATTATTGTTTATGTCTAGTCCTAGTACAAGTTATGTTCCTTGTTCATTGTTTTGTGTTCCTCATTCCTTGTTCCTTGTTCCTTGTTCATTGTTCCTTGTTCCTTGACCATGGTGTAGTCCCCAAGATCCATTATTTTTGTACAAAAAATACTAATGGCATAAAATGTCCCACACAAAGACCAAATATCCACTACATAAGTCTTTTGTCTTTTTTCAAGGACTATGTAACGAAACTCGATTATAAAATGATTCAAATAGGACCTAAGAACCTTATGTTATTTCCTTAACCATGGGTGACATAATAATATAATTCAATAGTAAAATTGTTACCTTTCATTATGATGCATCATGCGTACTCAGGGCTTGAGCCACCACAAAGGAAACATACAAAGAATATTTGTCTTATGAACAAGATATGATATTGTCCATTTTGAGGTTTGTTATAGATATTGTTCATATAGACTACACTACATTTCACCATATTATAATCCCTACACTCCTTGGAAACCATGTGACACCATTCAAATTAGACACATTCTTGCGACAGATTAGCTATACTATCGACTAACTTTTTTCATCGATAGTATAGCTAATTCATCGCAAGATTATTTACATTTGTCTCTCTTGCGACAATATTAAATGATTCTTGGATTCATTTCATATTTTGTTTATCAACTTGAAATTAAAATTTGATACTTTGCAAGCTAGTTGGACCTTGAGTCAAATACGAATATGAAATTTGGAATCATTAACATATCTACTAGAAATTGTGTACTTTGAAAGAAAATTAGGGTTTATGGTTTACATGATGAATTGATGATGGAATAAAGTGGGTGTGTGAATAAAATTTGAGTCCAAAAACCCTCCCATATCGTTAAGGTATGTGAATAGTCTATCCATGACAAATTTCAGTGCATACAGGATATGTTTGAAAAAATTTCAATGTTGGCCCCATTCATATGTCAATGTTGTCGGTGTTTAGTCCTCATACAATTTATGTTCCTTGTTCCTTGTAAAATTTGTTTGACATTACACATGTCCCAACATCTACTACTGCAAGGGAGTATTTTTATGGTGTTGATTAAGCAATCAACGAAAAAGAGATATTTTTCATCAGTACAACTATGACACAGATACATTGTATATACATTAATGTAGAACCTGAAAGAAAAATGAAGAAAGACTGACGCAAACTTAAAGCTTGCGTCAACCAAATTGTGTACTTTGAAAGAAAATTAGGGTTTCAAAAAAAATTCTATAGAAATGACAAACACATTCATCAAAACTTCATTGATGCAATATTGTGACAACAATATTGATGAAATCTTATACGATCATGATGGTATAAAAATGAAAGATATTCTCTTGGTTTCAATAATAATTCATCCTCTATTGAACAAAGACAACGACGTGAAGGTGGAATCTCATATGGCCCCTCCCATCCCCCCTCACATCACTCTCAATTGATCCGAAAAATCCAATCTATAAAATAGAAAATAATTGGAAGCAACGTCCTATTAAGAAACTACAAAAACAAAAATTAATGAAGGTACATGAAATTATGTGTTTCTAAATGATATTTTTTGTCTACCATGTACTTCAGTATATTGGCAACTATTTTCAGGTTTCACATAATAATTAAACAACATGTAACATAGGATATAAAAATGTCGCATAAAACTTAAAAACATGTAATTAACCCATGACATTATAAGTAAATTATTTTAAGAGAATAATTCATACAAATTAAAATATTATATAGTCACGTACCTAATCCAACCTCAACATCTGTGTAATCATCCTTATTCTGTATCTTGATCTTCTTCATCGAACTCGACATCTGTATCATCATCTAGTTTAGAAACAATGTTGAAAGGAAAGATGATATCATCATCATCATCAATGTCATTTTTGAGCATATTTTCATCAACATGATCATCATCGAGAATTGCAATATTGTCTCCTACACCTCGATCATGATCTTCTTTGTCTTCTTCATCTGTCGGCCCTGCATGATCTTTTGGCTCTGTCTGATATGTCAAATCATCTTCTTGATCTTCAATATCATCTTCTTCCTGTAAATGAGTATACTTAATTGGCCTTCCTCTTGAATCATATCTAACAACAAATGACCAATCCCTTTCACCTAGAAAATTTGAGTAAAAGACCTGTTCACATTGGCTTGGAAAAACATAGTGATCATGTCATCTTTCAAACACCATTGTTTTAATCATTGGAAATCTGTTGGCATGTTGAATAATAGTTCTTTCCTCATCGCGTTCATGCATTCGTAACCTATACAATTTGACATTGAACATAACTAATTTGAAGGAATTAAAGTCACACTCAAGTATATCATTTAAATACTGTTAAGCCCTAATATTGGCCCATTACCCCTTAATTGGGGCACATTATATTAGTAATGTTATTTTATTTTTGTCGACTTTAGGCCATTAGTTATAATTATACCTCCTAGTCTCCTATATATACCGAGGAGACATTTTCATTTTGAATCATCTTGTACTTGAACATTTAAGTGGGGTAAAAGGAGGTTGCCCCCTCAAAGAGGCTTATTATCTGAAATTATCTCTTTTTCAAGGCGT
>ML816855.1:86574-103533 GCA_009831015.1 Picea engelmannii
TTACTACAACACTAAGTGCTTTTGGAATTGAGCATATATAGTGCGCAGCTATCTTTGAAACAAAAGACTTCCCTGGGTTGATAATTTATGTTTCACTTGGTTGTTTGAAATTAATTAAGCAATTATAGTGACCAACAGGAGGGTGGCTTCAGCCTCTGGTTGGGTGACAATAGTGATATTGTCAATGGTAAAATGAGCACATCCATTACATTATAATAGGTTATGGGCCCACACCTCCTTCATTCAGTTTAACCGCTGGAAGGAAACATAGTCGTAAGGATACTAAGCTCATTGAAGAATTGTCGCTAGGGTTTCTAGTAGGAGTAGTCCTCATAGCACTGTCACTAGGGTTACTAGCAGGTGCAGTTGCAGAAACCCTAATCCTCTCATTGAGGCACCTTAAGTGAAGGGATTTCCTAATCTCTGGATAGATCAGTGTGCCCTAGCCTAGCGCATCTCCTGATACTCTCAGCAAGCCAAGATGTCAAGTTTGAGTTTTTGGTCAAATCTAGGGTTTGACCAAGTCAAAGCAGCCATGACCTCTTCTATGAAGTCAAAGAACAAGTTAGATGGAGCCTCTAACTTCAGAGCATGTAAGACAAGGATTGACCTCATCCTTTCCAAGAATAAAGTGTTGGATATTGTGAAAGGAAAGATCGAGGAACCATAGTTTGAAGAAGGAAAAGAGAAGGAACTGGAGAACGCTGCAGTTATGGAGAAGTTCAAAGACGATGACATCAATTCCATGAGTATCATAGTGGACTCTATAAAATACCACTTGATACCCTACATCTCCCATCTTGACTCATCAAAGAAGATGTACGATGCCCTAACAAACCTCTTCTCAGTCAGAAACAATGGACAAATAATGAGTCTAAAGAATGAGCTCTGTGACATGAAGATGAATGATGATGACAACATAACATCATACTTTGTGAGAATATCTCAGTCAAGAGATCAAATACAAGATATTAAAGAGATCATTTCAGAGAAGGAATTGGTAAACATAGTACTCAATGGTCTTCCTAAGACGTGGGATGCATTTGCCGCAAGCATGAACACAAGGAAGGAGTATCCTACATTTGAAGAACTTTGGACTTGTTGTACTCAAGAAGAATCTAGGATCAGTGCAAAAGAGAAACCCTAAAATAAGTACGATGATCAAGCCTTCACAACAAGATTCAAGAATTTCAGGAACAAAAGGAAGTTTGGTTCAAGGAGGAAGCCAAATCAAGAGAAATACATTTCATAAGTACAATTCTCCAACTTTCGAAAGTATGGTCACTACAAGAATCTTTGTCCCAAGCTAAAGAAAAGGAAGGATAAACACGAAACATCAGTTGCCAAAGGAAAAGGAACCTACAAAGAAGACTAAGAAAGATGTAAGAGTCTTCTTCTTCTGAAGGTAACAATACTCTTCTTAGTTCTTGTAAATATCTTGTTTGAATAGCCTTTGTACATATCTTGTATATCTATCTCTTAGAAGATAATATGTTCCAAGAAGAACTATACTTATGGAAGAACAACAAGATAAAGATTGCTATCATTATACAAGTCAGATATTACACATGAAAGGATGAAAAATGATGTGGAATCTATTACAAGATAAAGAGAAATCATAATCAATTCTGAAGAGACTTAGAAGAAGCAAAAATAGAAAGAAGTCAGCAATCAAGAGGAAATTGGAGAAAGACTTATAACACTTTGCAGAAGGGAATAAGGATGCAGATGGAAGTGTGGACTCTCCTATATGGTGGGATTCGATTATATATCACCAAAAAGAAGAGCATGCATTCATACATGAAGCAAGTATTAGGAGGGAGATAATCCTACGATCCATTGAAGATGATGAAGTATATATCCATGGTAGAAAACATGAAAAATCTTAGAAGAAGTCTTCTTCGAAGAGAATCCTTAAAGTATCCTTGGTTGTCCATTCACATCCGTGATCCTATGATGAAAAGGAAGAAGTGGAACTCTTAGGGCATGGAATCTATAAGAAACCCCATGGACCCAAGAGCTAAAGAAAAACACGAGGAAGAACATAAAGATTCCAAGAAAGAAAGAGAAGCTAGAACAATCAGTCATTGTATTAAGATTCACAAGATTACCAACCTAATATTAACTCAATAAAAGAAATTAAACATAGGAACTGAAAGTTGTGATTCAGAACTAGAGGTTCTCCTAGATGGAGGGAGAAGACTATGATGATTACTTGTTCCAATAAACTAGGCATACATCTACATGAGTCTGTATATCATCCACAATATCCATGGGTTGGAGTTCTACATCAAATGAAAGAAAAGACTGTTCTCCAGAGAAATTGAACAAGAGCGTATGAAGAGAAACCTCAAGACTTTGAATCATACCATAAAGATACCCTTGTATGCAAATGGAAGAAAATAACTTGGTGGAGAACCTCCAATGCACAGCAGAAGTGTGGTGAATATTTTTTATAACATAGATATTGTATCAAGATGATTACTCAGAAGATTAGATCTCATGATGATAGAAGAAGTGCCACATGGATATGTTCCAGTTTTCCAACAGTGATATACTTTATTGATCATAGATACATGAAGCCTTCAGAGAAAACTAGTGTTCCAGACCAAAGTACATTTGAAATAAAGCATTACATTATCCATGATGAAGTCTAGAAAGGAGAAAGTGGTTCTCCAATACATATCTCCACAGATGAGCAAATAAGAAAACATCTTGGTAAATATTTTGTTCAATATGAAAGAGTTTGTGTACTCAAGCTGGAGCTCGTGGAGACAACTTCCTTATTGAGAAAGGAAGAGATAACTCCTAGGTTGGGAGGGAGCACTGATGTATTATTGATTGATGGATAGTCATTTTTCAGTTCGAAGAATGGTCCAGGATGAGTAGATTCTTTCCAATTTGGAAAGTGGATTGAGATTTCTGACGGACAGACATTTTCCAGTTTGGAAAATGATCCAAATTGTTGATGTACCATAGAAAGTGACTTCCCATTGTGGTTAACATGGAGAGTGGTCTAGGGTAGTCTCTCTTCTTGAGGGTTACTCAAGAAGACTGGCCCACCTCGCTGGACAATGATTTATCATTGTGGTTAACATGAGGAATGGTATGTTTTTGAGATTGGTATAGGATAGTCTTTTCCTCCTTGTCGTTAACAGAGGAACCGGTCGTAACAGTCATTCCTTAGGGTGGATTCAGTCTCTCCAGGTTGCACTTTGTTTAGTGCCAGAGGAATGGCCCAGGGTAGGGAATGGTCTAGGCTCAGCAATCAAGGACAGGAATTACTTAGGGAAGACTCATTATCTCTAGGTTACACTTTGTTTAGTGTCGGAGGAATGGCCCAGGGTGGGGAATGGTTCAGGCTCAGAAATCAGGACAGTTATTCTTCCTTGCTTGAGAAGAATAGTCCAGATAGCTCATCATTGATGTCTTACTTTTTGAGGGAAGATGCTCTTCCGAGATCTCACGGATGTGAGTGGAAGAATGGCCCAGATGATTCAGTTTATGTCATAACATTGTTTATGTGCAGGTTGATATCAGATGATTTTTATGAAGACTATATGACAGTAGATATATACTATTGTGGTGGATGTGTTCCACTGTTTGTGACTACATGTTACTGATCAAGTGCTTGTTTGCTACTTGGTGTGGTAGCGTACCATTGGATTGTAGTTATGTACTACTATGGATAGACACAGTTGTGTTCTATTTTGTTTTGATTGCCTTGAATACTATCAACAATTTGGTAAATGATTATCAACCAGATGGATGATTAAAGGACAGATATTTCCCAAACGGAAAATGGTTTAGAACATCTACTCTTCTAGGACGTATGTCCAGATTAGAAGAATGAATCTTGTGTCACTCTTTGGAGTGAGCATCATGTCTGATTACTCAGATAGAGTATGGTTTCAAGAGATGATGCAGCTGATGACACTAATGATGATGATGGTGCTCATGATCTAGTCATAAGATAGTATGTACAACTATGTTGATGCTGCCAGGTGAATGGTATGTTTGTGCTCAATACCATTACTTGTAATACCTCCCTAGATAGGAGGGAGTGTTGATATTATGGTAGATATGGGAAGTATTTACCGCCACGTGTAAACCTGACAAGAATAGAATACTCTGGGAAGCAAGAGAAACCCTAATGAGTTGGGTAATAACCCTATAAGACTTCTCAGCTAAAGAAGATAACTTATATTAGGTTATTAGCCTCCAAGAGAAGAATTCGTCTAGAATAAATAATATATATTGAATAGACAGATACCCAGAATGAGAAGTCGGCCCAGGCAGTTAGCCAGAATTACTATAAATACAGGAGGCCAGTCTTCATTATGGCAGGCAGTCTCAGAATTGCAGAGCAACACTTGTGCACACTGCAGTGCCTAGTTTTGTGCGCAGGTTTGGAGGAGAGTTGTCGGTGTAGCTACTGCAGCTAGCAGTTACATTTTGTCTTGGACTATCTCTTGGCTAGGGTTTGGACTATCTGATCAACTCTTGTTGGTGTGCTATCCTTGGGGAAATATGCGCTACCCTTTTTTTGGCTATCTAGCCTAGGGTTTGCTTCCGGAATGAATCTCTGTCAAGGTTAAGGTGCTCGGAGGGTGGCTTCGACCTATAGTTGGGTGACAATAGTGATATTGTCAATGGTAAAAAAAGCACATCCATTACATTCTAACAAGTAGAACAACACCTAGAAGGGCCTGTCACCGAGAAAGTAATTTAGGAGTTCGTCGAGTAGGAGGCTCTGGCGAAGCAACAAGTCAAGGCAGCTCGAGCTAAGCTCAAGTCCTTCAAAGCAGTGTTTCCCAGATCTGAGTGACTCAGGATGAGTTATAGGTGAGTGTTGGGGGCATGTTGGCCCTCGACCAAGTTTTGAGGAAACATTGGTCATGTTTGACCATTTTTGGGACTTCGACAGGCTGGTCGAAGACAGAGCGCCCAAGTGAAGTGGAGATCACGGGATATCTCCTATTTTGCAAGATTTTTGGGCTTTTAGGGTTTATGTAATGGGTATGGGATGTCGGCCCATAGGTTTACCCATGCTTAGGACTTTTTGTAATGTATAAATAAGTAGCTAGGTGATATAAGTAAATTAGTAATTGTTTAAAGAGGTTATTGGATTAGTGCATGACTAGTGGCTTCATGCGAAGAGTATTGTAAGAGACTTTGTGCACAGATTGTGTAAGGCTTTGTGCCCTAACCTAATTCAGGGAAGGAGGATCTGGCGAGGTGCACACATATCTCCTGTCCCTTGGGGGATTTGGTTATGTGGCTTTGTGCATAGGAGCAGAGGATTGTAAGAAGCTTGAAGACTAATAAAGAGGAAGAAGAAGTTGGTGTATGTAGCCCCACACTGGGGTGAACCACATATATCCTGTGTCGATGTGCTTTGTGCAATGTTGTTCATGTTATTTATGTATCTATTTTCTTAGTGCATTGTTCTTGATGTATGATATATAGATCTATGAATGCTTAGTTCTTTATGATGTGAATGAATGTTAGATATGAGCTTATGCTATGTGCTAAGAGGTTTTAAGAGTTAGATCTTGTGCTAATCTATAATAAGGGTTAATATGCAATGTGAATAAGAATCATAAATTAATGCATATTGTTGGATAAGTGTTATGTTAAGTGTTGTAATCATATATCTATGTCCCAGGTAGGTTGTAGACACTTGAGTCCTGCAACCCCCCTACCTCTACCTCGGGTGAGACAACATCTTCTTTGCAGGTGTTGTTGAAAGGGTCGGTAGTTAGGGTTTTTTTGGTGCATTGTTGAAGCATTGAACCATGGGTCTACCCCTGTGCCAACATATTGGCCACCTAGGTTATCAGAAAATGATCACGACCACTAGGAAACAATTTTATTGGCCTGGATTGAAAAATGACATAGCTTTTTATCTAGCTAAGTGTCTAGAATTCCAGCAAGTTAAGGAAGAACATCGGCACCCAACAAGGTTGCTACACTCTCTACCAATTCCAGAATGGAAATGGGAAACCATGTTCATGGATTTCATCACCGAGTTACCAAAATCGGCCAAGAAGAATGATGCCATCATGGTAGTGGTGGAAAATTTGAGAAATTATGCTCACTTCGTTCCTCTCAAATCAACTTGCAAGGCAATAGATATTTCCAACATATTCATGAAGGAGATATTCAAACTGCATGGAATGCCTAGGAATATTGTGTCTGAAAGAGACACCAAATTCACTTCAAGCTTTTGGAAATACTTGATGGCTCATTTTGAGACTAAATTATTGTTTAGCACAACCTATCACCCTCAAATTGATGGACAGACAAAAAGAGTAAACCAGATATTAGAAGACATGTTAAGAATGCATGTAATGCATCAACCTAAGAAGTGGGAATACTACCTGCCATTGGTAGAATTTTCCTACAACAATGGTTATTAAGAGTCATTGAATATGAGCCCTTTTGGAGCCCTCTATGGTAGACAGTGCAAGACTCCAGTCACCTGGAGTAATCTAGTGGATAGAAGTACAATCAGACCCAACATGCTGAAATAAATGGAACAACAAGTGATTCAGATAAAGAAAAATATGAAAATTGCTCAGGATAGACAGATGAGTTACGTCGATAGAAAGAGAACTCCTAGAGAGTTCAATACAAGATACCATGTCTATCTCAGAGTTAGGCCTAGGAAGAGTTCCCTGAGAATGGGAGATTATGCCAAGATGGCACCTCAGTATTGTGGACCCTTTGAAGTCTTAGATAGAGTGGGTTTTTTATCCTATAGGATACCACTCCCTCCCAAAGTAAAGGCACATAATGTTTTCCATGTTTCATTATTGAAGAAATATGTACATGATTCTAATCATATAATTGACTAGTCTATGATATAGGTGGATCCGGAGGGAGAATTCCTACCAGAACCTCAATGCATACTAGACAGGAAGGAAACCCCACTCAAGAATAGAACCATTGCACAGGTCAAGGTGCAGTGGAAACACTTTGGCCCAGATGAGGCTACGTGGGAAATGGAGGATGCCATGAGATAGGCATATCCATTTTTTTTTACTTATGTATATACAGAGCATGTTGACAGATAGAACATTGAGGATGATGCTCCTCTAAATATGGATGGAATTGTAACACCCTATTTCCTAGAGTTTGTAAATATGACTATATTGGCCAAGGGACTATGGAAAACTCAATATGTGTGAGTGTTTAATTTGATGGACCTTTGCATAAAAGGTCAATGAATGTAAATTATGTTATTTACTAGAAAATGGATAAGTGTTGCATGAATTTTTTAAAGGGGGTATGCTAAGAGAGACCATGAATGCTATGAAAGAGAAGGTGAAGGGGACTAGGAATGGTTGCGTTAACCTCCACCAAAATAGTACCTTACTGGATTTAATTTGTCAGGACCAGAATAGTCCTCTAAACCATAAATGAATTACAGTTAGGCTAGTAGGTGGGAAGCCCTCCTCAAGAGTTAATGGGGGGATGGGGAAGAGAACCCATCTTTGAGGCTTTCATATTTGAACACAGACTGCGAATTCGATCCACACACAATCTTGCTGAGAAAGGAAATAAAGGAAGGTGTGGCGGGTGGAGGAATAATAAGCTCTCATGTTCAAGGAAGAACTAAGGAATGATCATTCTGGTCACAGGGAAAATGGATAGCAGGGTTACGATACAAGATGATAAACAAGGTTGGTCCTCCTTTCTTGGTATTGTGTAAACGTTTCCAAGATCCTGCAAGAGGAGGAGAGTAACCTTCATCCCTACTGTCGTTGAGTCGAAATAAAGGTTTTTATCGCAGAGCATCGTGGTCTAGCTCGGGTGTGGTTAGTCATAAATTCGTTTGGAGTGACTGAGCCTATGGTTGGGTGGAAACTGGCACCCCTTTCAGCAATCACTTCACGTTATATGGTTCTGATAAGTATTTCCTATTTTATGTATTGAACTGAAATAATGGATGAATGCATGAGTTTATGTATATATATGTGTATTTATAAATGGTTTATGTGTGGAATTGTTGTGATATGTGCACATTCATCCCCTTATGAACTTATTATTTTGATTGATAGTCTGTATGCGTAAGCTTATCTCCTGAGACTTCTTAGGACATAATATTGTAAGATGGTCAAGATAGAGATATTATGTTGGCATGAACCTATCCATATGAAGAGTATACCTCATTCAGACTCCTTACTGTGCGACCAATATTTCAGGCCCAAGTCCTTAAACATATCATGATAAATATCAGGAGGGATAGTGAAGTTCAAGCCTTGGAAAGGGAGATTTCTTCATTTGGAAGACAAGCAGACGAGGCCCGTCTGAGAGGACCCATGTGACCAATACCCAGGAACCTTATGCTATTCCTAAGGAAGTTATGTCCTCCTTGTATATTTAACCTTGTACAATATTTAATGCAAACAGATTTCCAGTAAAAGAATAGAAAAGATACAATGGCAAATACAAACATTACACAGATATTTTTCCCCTGAAAACCTAAACCGGGAAAACTAGCATATTTTGTATTCATTCACAGTGATACATTTTTTACAATACAATATACATATAGGATCCAACAGCATCCAAAACACTAACCCAATGACCTAGATTAGTCAACAACCCTAATTCCTTAACCAGAAATAGAAAACCATCGGCAAAAAACCATGTGTCGAAAAACCACCTAAATATGTGACACGTTTCCTGAGGTAGAAACCCCAAATGAAGGGTTTGATCACTTAAAGAGAACAAAATTTTGAGGCCCCATCCCTAGGAAATCCACTCAGGGGTTGGGTGTGTTACATAGAGAAACTGCATGTGATGTTGAACTTTGTGTAAGGGTTTTCATCTCTTGTGCCAGGTTGGCCATGAAAGCTTAGATCATTGTTTGATCCTTGTTCGATCGAATGAGATTCTCCTCCATTAATTCCAAATTCAGCTTAATGGATTCCTGAACATATTTTTATCTCTATCTCATCTTATGTTGGATTTATTCAAAAAATGCCTCCTCTATCTTGATTTTCCCAAGTTCTTCAATGGGATATAGATGCCCCTTGAACGTCAAAACTTGTGCATCCTTGTGGATTTGTGCATATAGGGATAATGACTTATTTTTTTATTTTTCTTCCCTTTCACTAACCTCTTGGAAATGGTCAAGGGAAAGATAATAGATCCCCCTTTATCCTTATGAAAATCAAGGCAACTCAGGTGAAGAATATGGGTTCTCTGTGATCCATCATTTCATATCATTTAATCCTTCTTGGATGTCAATGAATTGGAAATTCTTGGTATGAACGACACTATGCTATTCCATTATGTGTGTTCCCGACAGTTGGAAGACATGAATATGGGCATACATATCTATATTTTTCTCCTCGAACTCTTCCTTGACCTTCTTAGCGCATCTCTTAAATTATATTAGACTCCCTTCATATTTCATTGTGTGTATAAGTTTTTCCTTCAAATCTCTGATCCTAGCATCATTTTTCTCATTTTAGCAAAATAAATTCTCGAGGTTTTGTTCCATTTCTACGGTGAAAGCAGTTCCAACAGATGTTATATAAATGTGGTCTTTTCTAACATATTTTGTTATCGAGGTCTCTGTGACAACTGACAATGGGTTGCCTCCAATAACTAGGAACCTCTTGGTATGTTGTTGTATAAAAATGTTAGTGGCTTTATCGAATATGAACTTCTTCAATTTCACCACCTTGCTAGGATTGTAAGCTGTGTGAATACCCAACTCCATCCCATCAAATCTGAGGAGACCACTTATGAGTGGAACTTATGTCGATGTCTTTAGGATGTATGTGTCCATAGAAGAAGCATGATTTTTTAGTTCTTATTCATCCCTTTTCCATTTCTCTTCTTTAGTTATCTTAGTTGCAGCTTCATCTACTAGTGTTTTTTCCATTTCTTCTACTTTTGCAGCTTCCTTCTCAGTTGTTGCTCTTGATTTTACCTCGACTACTTCTCCTTTATTGGATTCCACTTTCACCTTTGCTTCTAATTTTTTTTTAAATAGCTCATGCTTTAGCCTTGTCTTCATCCATATTTCACTTCTTCTCATCGACATCCTCTTTCTTCTTCTAAGATTTCTCTTTATTTATTCTTTTATTTTCTTCCACTGCCTCCTCTCCCTCCATTGATTCAATATGTACATTTTTTGTCATGGATGCCACTTTCACTGCTACCTCTTCTTCATCTCTCTTATGTGCCTCTTCCTAGGATTTTTCCTCATTAGACATCCTACCCAAAGGTTTTCCTTTCCACCTAGAAATACCTTCTTCATATGTTTAAGCACCATAATGGAACTCTTCCTATTTCCATGTGGCCAAAGTGTATTTCCATCCATGTTTGTGTTGGGTGAAATATTCTTTGGATACTTCCTTTGGGTCATGTCTCCAAAACCTTTCTTCCCTGAAGAAGAATGATAACAATGTGTCTACCTCATCTTAAAATTGATTGATTCGTCTGAAGGAGTATGATTCGAACCATAATGGTAATGGGGCCCAAATGGAATTATTATTACGGTACAACGCTTCCCTGACTCCATGGATCATGGTATGTTATGCAATCTCTTGTAGTACAAACCTATCAGGATCAAACCTTGGGAGTAGTTGAGGACCTTTGGTAGCTCGATATATTATTATGTATGTCCCATGCTCCATGAGATACCAATATCCAATTTTTCAAACTATTTATAAATCTTTGTTAGTCATACATGGATTGGTGAGATGAAGACGAATTTGTAAATTGGTGGGGAGAAGTAATCATAGATCCTGTGATACTTATTTTTATATTTTTCCTCCCAGAGAACTTTGCAGTAGATGTGTATGGGAGGGTTAGTACGATCACACACCCAACCCATATTTAGGTATTGATGGCACATGCACATCATGTCCATTAGGTAGGAGGACGTGTGAAAGATGGGAAACTCATCGACGGAGGTCTCCTTGATGGTTCTGATGAAGTCTTCCAGAGCCGCCAATAGGATATCGACCCAATTGAAGGATGACCCATTGTTAGTGCAATATTTTATTAGGGGAATCATGGACAATGTGAACTTTGATGCATCATTTTCTCCTTATACCGTGCATAAAATTACCACAATTGTTGTGAGAAATTCACACTATGGATAGGTTGAATTATCCTTAAACTAAAATTATAATCTAAGACATATTTGAAGTGGTAACTTACTTCCTTATACATTAGTCTTTTATTCCTATAGATAGAATGAGAGATTTATACTCACCTTAGGTCCGACATTTTTCCTCATAGCTCCAAGCCTCTCGATGATCAAAGGAATATGCATGAATAGGAGACAAACAAATCTACTTATACTAAATCTTGTTAGGCAAAGACTAATCTATATAAGCTTTATTTGACATAAGCATTAGACAAATGCACAAACAACAATTGAAAGGAACAAGCCAAATTTATTCATCATAAGTGAAAACTTACATATGGATGATGGTGTTAGTCTTCCAATCCTTATTTCCTCCATCCCTTGGATGCAAACACATGTATTCCATAATTTCCCTCAAGATCAAAAGTTTCATGCCTTATATAATTCAAATCCCTTTCCCCCATGGATGGAATTTCTTATATAGCCTTTGGAAAACTCAACCATCATTAGAAAATGAAGGGAAGGTTGAGATATTTTCTCCCTAAGTTAGGATTTGTAACCCATAATGCAAGGGAAGGTGAGTGACTCGAGGCTATGAGTCATAAATCATCCATAACCACCCAAATATCCTCGGATATGTCCCTTAGATAAAGGTGGAATTATTCCTAACTGATTGACACTCCCCCAAAGCTTGAGATATGGCATCATTGAAGCCCCTTGACAGTGGTCTAGGGAGTTTCACCTAGGGACTGACGCCCCCTAAATATGGGTAGGGGACCGTCACCCTTCCAACCAAGTCAAACTTAGGTTAAAAATCATATGTTCAACCTTTAGAAAATGATATTCTCTTCTTTCTCTTGATTAGGGAAGTGTCAAAATGTTGTCCCATGGTGTCTAAGTTGGTAAAACATGAATGTGACACTTAGAAAAGTGTCTTTTTGACATTACAACACTTAACAATGAAGTTGTACATAATTGTGACACTTAGGAAAGTGTCATTTTGGTATTACGACACTTAACATAATAGTGATAAAAGTGTGACACTTGGGATGACACTAGGTAGTGTGTAAATTTTGCAAGGAAAAAATTCCCCCTAAAGTGAAAGGTTAGGAGAGAAGTGAATGGCTTAAACACTTTACAAATCATGATGTGTGCCAAGGAACTGGAGAAGAAGAGCATGCCAGAATCTACAACCAATCAGTGAACAATATATATGTATCCTCGAGGAGGGCATACCCATGCTTGGAAAAATGACTCGAATCATGGTCATCGACCAATACATAGAGGATCCATGATAGTAATGACTAATTATATGGCCACCATACATACAACGTGGATCCATATCTCCATGAATCAAACAATTTGTAGCCACGAGAATGATACATAGTGGAGCCAGGACATGATATCAACATAACCATGGACCAATACAAAGTGGATCTATGTAAAACCTTACTCCCATTGCAGCCTAGGTAAGGTGTATATAACAGTGGTAGGAACCTAACAAATACCTAGGGTATTCATATCATTCTTTAACTAGTATGAATCTAACCATGTTTATAGATGTCTTGTTGTTGAACATGGTATAAACCACTTGATTACCAGTCATTGATTAATATCATTAACAAGTGCGAGGGAAATCATCATTGATGGAAATGATACTCAAGGTACCTTAGTGAAATCCATTGAATGTGAACAATTATCTGAAGTCAAACATTTGATGAAATCATCTGATCAAGGGCCAATGATGGAATCCCACTATTGAAAGCGAAGAAACCTTTTATTGAGGCATGGAGGCTCCAAGGTACTAAACTAGTTTCTAAGTATAATTCTCAGATAATGTGTTGGGGCCGATAGGAAAATACTCGTCAAAGAAGGGACATGATTTATCCCCCATCATTGACACAAAATAATTATTGTAAATGATGTGGAATGGAGCATTATTGAATGACATGAGGACACAAACTGATGATACTGCAAAGGTTGACCAAAATGTTGAGAAAAGTTGACACTTCCCTTGAACATTGTGGGTGGAACAACAAGTGACTTGGTGACATTGACTTAGAGAGACATGAACCAAGACCCAATGTGATGACAACCATGATGTGACAACAATCATAATATTCTCAACTGAAACGAAAAATTATGATGACACGTGGAATTGGTAACTCTTCGATTGAAATGAAAAAGTATGATATGACTCTTAGGAAAATGAACTCCAACTATAAAACATAATGCATACAAGTGCCATGTTTAAGGGAGAAAAATACTTAAACCTCTTCTTTAAATTTTTCCCCAACCATTCTTGGTGAGTACCCCTTTATTTTTTAATAGCCTTGAGGAGGATAACAGATGCCCAATATAGCTCAGCGTCGGTGAGTCCCTCATCATATTTCTAATGAACTTGAAGAAGGAGGGGTTAGGTCCCATATGGGTCCTTCAATGTTTAATTTTAAAAGTCCAAAGAAGGTAAACTTGGTTCTTTTTCATCTTTAGGGAGTTTGAAAAGAACATAGAGGAAACTCCAAATATTTCCTTTTTTGTATAGGTTTTACAAGTCCGAGAAAGTGATAAAAGTATACTTGGTAGCCTATTCTCATGCATTTACGAGATTGAGAAAGAAAAAATACTAAGCTTGGTAACCTATTCTCATTTATTTATGATCACAATAAATCAAAGAGACTAAGCTTGTGGTGGATTTCATTTTTTTGTGAGATTGAAACTAGCAAATAAACTATGCTCAAGTTAGTGTCATTTTTACACAAGCTTGAAATAGGGAAAATATGTACTTGGTACTTCCCAACGTAATTTCCAATTTTTCATGTGATACCCATTGTTTTCCCTTGACCAAGTCTTGGAGATCCTTGGTCAGGTTTGACCTATTTTGGGACTTCAACGGGCTATCAAAGGGGGCACACAAGTCGAAGCGGAGATCGTGGAATATAGGCCCCTTTTTAGGGAATTTTTGGGTTTTGGGCTTATGTAACGGGTATGGGGATGTCAACCCATGGGTTTACCTATGTTTAGGCCATTTTGTAATGTATAAATAAATTTCTAGGAGATGTAAGAGGAGACAATATAGGAATCTGTGTGATTATGTGCTAAGTGCAAGTGGTAGTTGTACATGCTTTGTGCATATTGTGTGAGACTTGCAAGGCTAAGTGCAAGTGACTGTAAGAGATTGTGAAAAGGCTTTGTGTTGTAACCTAGCTTGGGGAAGGAGGATCTAGCGAGGTGCGTGTAGATATCTTGTCCTATGCAGAGTAGGACCTTATGTATCTGTGCATGTAGATGATTTACATAAGATAATAAAGAAGGCGAAGAGTTGGTGGACATAGCCCCGGGCTGGGGGTGAATCACATATATCCTATGCTATGGCTACTTTGTGCATTTTGATTATTTCTTTGTGCCTTTGATGTGATTTATTCTTAGTGTTGTTATCTTTATGAATGTTAGAAGCATCTGATATAATATCTTAGTGCTTAGTAATGCGAATGAATTCCAAATATGATCTATTTATTTATGCTAAGTACTTGAATGTGTTGAATCTTGTTGAATACTGCGCTACATTGTAATTAGGGTTTATATGCATTGTAGACAAAGTTTAAGTTCTAATGAATGACATCTTCTAAGTGTTGTGTTAGAGTATTGTAATCACAAATTTGTGTCCTAGTTAAGGTTGCAAACACTGGAGTCCTGCAGCCACCCCTGCCTCTACCTTAGGTGAGACTTCATCTGCTTCATAGGTGTTGCTGAAAGGGCTGGTAGTTAGGGTTTTGTTGGTGCGTTGTTGAAGCATTGAACCCTGATTCTTCCCCTGTGCCAACAAATGGTTCCATTGACGGGACCTGAAACTTTGATTGCTAGGAACTGAGGAAAAGAAAGAAAAGCTTTGTGTGTAGATATGTTGCTTTAGTGTGCAGTATTCTACTTGACTACAAAGCTCTGTGCTAAGAAAAGAGCCAGATCTGAAGAAAAGAGGTAAGATCAGTTAAATTTTTTTATTAAAGAGGTAAGATCTGAAAGCTTTGTGCTTTGATAAAGGTAAGATAAGTGGAAATTTTTGTTTCAAAAGTATGGATCTAGGTCTGTTTGATCAATTTTTTCCTATTCTGAAAACTAGGGCACAGTTAGAAGAAAGAATATTTGATATGAATAGATCTTATAGAAATAATGAAAGATATTTTATTCCTATGCATAGAAAGAATGATTGGACTAACAAATGGATGCAGGATCCTAGGAAGAATTTTTTGCAGGTTAGCTACCATGATCCTAGTGCACAATACAAGAAAGTTTGGGGATCATTTAAGAGAAAGAGAGGATTAACTCTTTGTTATAGTTGCAAAAGACCGGGTCATTTTGCTAAGGATTTCCTTTATAGATGACCTAGTTGTCTTTGTTGTAAATCTATGGACTATAACATTCTGGATTTCCCTAGAATTATTGCTAAGGTTGAAGGAATGAATATGAGACAATAAAACCATGAGAAAGGCCAAGAAACTGAGACCATGGAAGAACCCCAGAAAGAATCAGAGATTGTATTACTAAAAATGAAAGAAACCATGAATGATCATAGAGATATCAATCTATCAGAGAACTTCAAAGAGAAAGAGTGCATCGAAACAAGAATATGAGACTTCAACATAGACTGTGTTCTAGATGAGGAAACATAGGTGAATATTATGACAGAAAGAACTTGGGAAATTTTAGGAAAGCCTGCTATGATTCCTTCATTGGGAGAAATAGGATTATTTAGAGGAAAGTTGATAACCCTATGTGGAATACTTACCTAGACATCTATGAGTGTTCATGGCACTTCGACAGAAGAATAATTTGAGGTTGTTAAATTTGTTGAGAACAACACCCCATTTGCTATGTTGCTAGGAAAAACCTGGATTGAGAAAGATCAGATCCGAAGAAAACAAGAAGAGGAAGCTCTAGAATAGAAAAAGAAAGAACTAAGGGACTTCATGGCTAAGAGAATAGAACACTTACTGGAAGAACAAGAAAACCACTCAAAGCTACTGAGGGCCAGAAATCTGGATGTTGAAGTTGAAAGAACACAAGCAAACCTGGAACACCTATTTGTACAAGAGAGTAGAGCACCTATCCCAGACAGAGAAGAATTATCGACCTTGGAAATTTTGAAAGATCATCAACAACACGAAGTTACTATTCCAAGAGGAGATAAGAATGAGAATGGGAAGAGGAACCTAGTAACTTAGATCACAGGGAATAAGGATAGAAATATCAGCAAGAAGACGACAAAGTTGGAGAAATTATAGGAAGTTCCAGAGAAGACTTCGCAGAAGGAAGGTCTCTAGAATTCAAACTTCGTCGGAATATCAGAGCAACTTAGATTGGCACTTTGCCATGGAAGAGCGATATGATCGTTGGAGGCATTGTAACCATTAGATTGACATTCCCGAATGGTTAGAACAACAGTTATGATTAGAAATCTCACCATCGGACCGTTGGGACCGCACCGTAATGGACATAACTACATTGATGAAGGCTTCATGTCCGTTGGAAGGATCTGTTACATCGTGTTGACGGGCGAAACAGTCCATCCGTCAACTGGAAGAGTGGAACCAGTCCGAGGTTGTCTAAATAACCCAAGTTGTTTGGTATGGACCACCCTGACGAGTTTAACGGCTCCGTTGGCCACTCTAAGGTCTCGTAAGGAAACCAAAGAGAAATTTGATCTAAGTTAAATGATCTAAACTAAGGAAACTAGAAACTAATAAAACAAACTAAAATAACTATACTAATCTAACTACAAACTACAAACTATTATATATCTACAAGATACTAACTACGATCATAATAACTCAAATCAACTA
>ML816856.1:0-43976 GCA_009831015.1 Picea engelmannii
AATCTACATGATAACTCACCTACAACAATTCAAGAATTGCAGAAACAACTAATTGATTTACCTAACATAAATATGGTTGAGCATATTATGCATTTTAGTTCTACTCTTTGAGGTAGAAGGGCCTACTGGACAAAGTGTTGTACTGAACTGACTGACATGATTAATTAGTTGAGTTTTCTAACATTATTTTTTACTTTGAGTGCAACTGATACAAAGTGGCTTGACTTACACAATTCCATGCCCAGAAATGAACATTGTCATTGTTTAAATGAATGTCATAAAAACATTGAAGATGTCATCTAGTACCCCCATCTTGTTTCCGTGTTTATGCATCAAAGATTTGATATATTTAAGGAATAATTCATCAAAAATTATCTTCGAGCTAAATAAATTTCGTACATGCTTGTTTTGTTGGATTTCTTCTTTTTAGTTTTGGTTCATTTTCCTCTTGTTGTATTTAAGCTATATATATTAACTATATATATATTTTAGGTATGAGTGGAAAAAACATAGAGGTTCATCCCACATTCATGGATTCTTGTGGTTGGAAGGTGCTCCAAACATGGACACATTGGATTGTTCAAATCCTTCTAATGTGCATGCTGCAAAGGAATTATTTGATATATATGTAACAACATGGAATCCATGTGATATTCCTCGATGAAACATACTGGTTCCTCAAATCCTAAATGATGATCCATGGGTTTTAAATAGTGAAAAAATTCTCTCTTTCAATCTTCATGACGATTATGATAATTTGTTAAATCGTATTCAAAACATACAAAGTGCAGTGCAGATTCTTGTTTGTGAAAAAATGGGTCTAATATCACATGTTGATACAATGCTCCATGTGAGGTTCATTATGATTCAATATTGTTCATATATAAGAAAGGGAAAAAGAAATATGAGCATGCATGAAATGATGATAGGATAAATGTACATAATGTTGATCTTGTTGCAATGTGTCACATTCATGTTGATTTTCAGCCAGTGTTTTCTTGACATGTTGTCTTGAAATATATTGTAAAGTATGCTTCTAGAGAATAAAAGAGGTCATAAATTTATCAAGATATGTTTACTAGAATGTCAAATGCAAGCAACTCAAACGATCATGCATTGTGTGCATACAAAATGTTCCTTGCAGAAACCCTTCTTGACCATGACATTGGAACAAAAGAAACATTCCATATGTTATTAAATGTAGCTCTTGTTATTTGTAGTAGGAAATTATTTTCCTTGAATGTTGCTAGAAAGGTATTCAAGAAAGTATCTAATGATCCCCATCAATTTTCATCTTCAGATAGTTTTTTTCAAATATATTAAAATCAACCTTGTTTTCTTGAAGATTTGTCTATGATATGAATAACATGATCTTGGAACTTTGATGAAATAAATAAGAAAGAAATATGGAAACATAAATATGTTCATGCCATTTTTTTTTAGTTTGTTCATGTTTTTATTCTATTCCCAATGATGCTTCAGATGAATTTGATAGTTTATATTGTACTGAGTTACTTTTGTACAAACCATTTTGTAATATTCCCATTTATATTGGCCTCTCCAGTGAAACAATTATTGAAAATTGGTGGAATTTATAATATCGAGCATGGCATGTTGATCATGCCCCTTTATCTTCTATTACTTCTGAAGAAGATGAAGGTTCCCATGAACATGCAACCATTGTTGAAGACTATTTTGAAGAATGGCAAGTTTTGTCTCTTTTGATACCTCTAAATAATGACACTAGTTTTGACATTCAGACTGTTGGTCAAAGGGATTTTGATATATGCTTTAATTGGGAGCAATAAATGGTTTCAAATGGTGTCGTATAAGAAGCTATACATTTTATAAAAAATTCCAAATATAGGGGTGTTATTGTTGAAAATTATCTTAGCACAATTCCTTTACCAACATCATTTTCAAAGAAACAATGACTTTCTTTTGAGAACATATTACGACACTCAATTGAATATGAACATTTTGAACCTTTTCACATGATGCACTACTGGAACTAGACATGATTTTCTTATTCATTATATTTCTCATACTATTTATGTTTCAATAGCTAATGGCCATATTCCTTTGATTTTACTTGCTCCAACATGAATAAATCCTTTTAATATACATTCCAAAATAATACACTCTGCTCTAAACATTCCTATCAAAGATATGTGATCTCTACAATGGGAAATATCTTGCAATATTTCAAGAATAAATGAGGCATATTAGACATATTTTCATTAATGAAATGAGATTTCTAGGACCAAAATTATTCATACAGATGGACTCTCTATTATGAGAAGCATTTCCTAATAAAAAATATTGTCCTTTTGGTGGTAGATCCATCATTCTTTTTGGGTGACCTTGGCCAATTTCCTCATGTGAAAGATAAGCCTTTGTATGCATGTAATACAACAGGGAAAGTTTTATGGAAAAAATTAAACATTGTTGATACTTTGGATACAATATTCTGACAGTAAGGGAATCACCCAAGGAAATCCACTTTTTGATAACTCTTGACTAACATAAGAAATGTTGAACCCATTATTTCTTATTGAGATCTTCTTATGTCACGGGATATGAGTTTGCCTCCTATGGAAATAAGTTTATTTAATTTAGAAATTCACTTTTTCCCAACAACTTGTTTGCTCACCTTGCATAAAAGGAAAATGATAAAATCATTAAATTATCGAATTGCACGATCTATAGATGAGCATATAACATGGGATGGAATTAATGGTTTTGATGATGATCAATTGGAACATGATGTTTTTTTATGCCCTAGTCAATGTGTCATTTTGACATGTAACTTGTGGGTTGAAGATGGCTTAATTAATGGTGCAATTGGTTACATTGATTTTTTTTTTTATATATTCCTTGTACAAATCCACCCCAACTTCCAATGTTCACTACTGTTCCTTTTTATAACTACATTGGTGTTCCATTTGATGTAAATAATCCCAACATTGTTCCAACAAAACCTATTACAAGAGGAAATAAAAAACATATGCCTCTAAAGATAACATGGAACCTTACTATACATAAATCACAAGGGTTGAATTTATATCGGGCTACAATCGATATTGGGAAGAAAAAGAGGTAGGGGTTGACCTTCACTTCCATATCAAGAGTGAAATTGATAGATGGTTTTCAGCTTTATCTTTTCATCACTATGCCAAGACGAAAAATAGTTCTTATGTTACTATTCGGAAGAAAGAGGAGAAATGATTACAATTGTTATCATTGTAACATCCCATGTAAACACTTTATCATAGAATGCATGTGTTTTGTTCGTTTTATTGTATTCAAAATTATTATTCTTGTATTAATCCTTTCTTCAATTTTCTTTATATGTTGTATACCTTCAATAGTTAAATTTTACTATTTCTATAACAAAAGCATCATTATTTATCTTTTTATATTTGTTTACTACTAACCAATAACATTTAAACTATCATATATTACTACACATAACATGTTGTAAGGGAAAAAATGTTAAGATGCATGTAAAATGAAAACATGCAATCTTCTACATGTAGTCTGGCTTGCCAAACATTTTTGTAACTGAGGAAGAAAAAATTGTTATTTTCATAAACACTAAATATGATCACTACCTGACATGCTGGACCATTCCACTTATTTGATGAAACTTTGTTATTTTTGTCTACATTGAAGGAAATGCTATGCACATTTGTGCATATTTCTAACATGGATATGGGGAGAAAGTTGAGAATAGAATGACTTCAGAGACAACATGGTCACGGTCAAGCTGATCTTAATTGGTGTTGTGCATGCAACCAATCAAGTTGCACTTTAGAATAGGTTTTTGGCATTTTAAGGGATTTTAAGATTTTTTGACATTTGGAAACTTCATTTTATGAAGTTTAAACATAAATATTGTTTTATGCATTTTATTTAAAACTACATATTTTGTCCATTTCCTTCTATGTTCTATGTTGTGGAATCATTTGTATTGGTTCTTTTTATATTGTCCATCAGAATATTATTATTTCTACTTTTCATATTTTAGATATTCCTTAAACTTTTTTCTTATTACTATTCACTTTAACAATGTTACAATACAATAAAGAGAATCATATTTTTTCTTTTTTTTTTATTATGTCATAACGTAAAGAAGACTATCTCTTCAATAATTATTGCCCATATGTTGCAATGCCACATATTTTTTAAATATATGCACCAAGTATTACCTTTATTACTCTTGAAATGTTTATATGTGTCATTCCATTCAACTTAATCACTTTATTACCTTTAAATTGTCACAATATTTTTGAAATAAACTTATTTTTTCTTTTATACATGTCAACTATATATTATTTCCCCTTCCTACTATGTTTGTACTTTCCATATGTTGTAATGTCTAATATTCTTCATAATTTTATTCTATAATAAACAAAACTTCATTACATAACTTCATATTCAAGTTATTCCTTTTTTTAAAATTGTCACAATATGGTATAATACTAAAGTTTAACTCTTAATTTATTAAACTTAAACATAATCTCTTGTATTTTTAGTGATTTATTTAATTTCTATTGGTTGTGAAGCCTACTTATCTTCCTGATTTAGCTGCTTGTATTCCTATCTCCATTTTGTCTAGGATTTGGGGGGGAACTACACCCCCCGACTAGGAGGCATGGCGATCAGTGGGCCCCCATTCGGGGGTCCGGGGATCCGCCCCCAAGGAATATTTTTGGGAAAATTGCCTTGTAAAATATTGTAATTTTGTAGTCAATCTAGACCGTTCATTACACAGTCGCAAATATGATGGTAGAAGTTATGTTAGGGTTTTCATCCAAAAAGGAAACCTATTTTGTATGAGGGCATTGTATTGCAAATGTGTATGGGTGTGAATATTGTATTATGAGAGAGGAGACTATGAGCAAAAGAAGAGGAAGTTATAATGGATGTGTTGTAGGTTGTATCCCTTCATGTTTTGGATAATAATAAAGGAAGGAATTGGAAATTTCTTTGGTGGGCGTAGCCCACATTGGGTGAACCACATATATCTTTGTCTCTATTGTCTTGTGAATCTTCTTTGTTTTATTTCCGCATTTAGTTTATTTTATTGCCCTACGATCCTATTTTTCTAACAATGTCAAGCTCTCAGATGTCACATCTCTCAAATAATATTAAGTTATTGGCAATCAATTACTTACTTTTAAATTGTCACTATATCACATTGTTTTATAGTCAATTTCTAGAAGTATTACTATTGAAGTCCATCTTTATGAAAAACAATTAACATTCAATTCAATGATAAGGTTGCTTATAAATGTCGCAACATGACAATTTCTTTAAATCATCCTCCTATTTTTTTTCTCATAGATTGTGGCAATGTTTTATAACATTTATCTTTCCCATAGTATAAACTTCTTCATGATTCAAAAACCCTTAATGAAAAAAATAAATTTATATAATCCTTAATGAAAAACATGAATTTATATAACCCTTGATGTAACGTTACAATGTGACTAAACCTACCATCCTTCCATGAACATCACAATATGACGGGCATTCTAAAACCTCAATATGTTACTAAAATTTTCCTTTCTGACATTGTGACAAAAATTATCCAACGTCGCTTTGTGACAAAAAATCCTAATGTCACTTTGTGACAAACACATATCAACATCAAATTGTTATGAACATACTCCCATGAACATAACAATGTTATGTGCATAATGAAACCCCAATATGTGAGTAACCAAGTTTCTTTTGTGACATTGTGACAAAGTTTCCAATGTCACATTCCAACGAACAATATTTCTGATGTCACTTTGTGGAAAACACATCCCAACATTGCATTTAGATTATCATTTTCCTTCGTAGCAATGTGATGAACATAGTCAACATCAACCTAGTAAACCATTATCCTTTGAACCCATTCCCTTTCATATTTAACCATGGTGATCCATTTTCAACCATGGTCATGTTTAGTCATACTCATTCATATTCAAATTGTGACAATGTTCTATAAAATTTATTTTTCTCATAGCATACTCTTTTTCATGAAGAAATATAACCCTTAATGAAAGGCACAACTTTATATAGTCATTAAGGAAAAAAATTAATTTATATAACCCTTTATGTAATGTTGAAATGTCACTAAACCCAACATATCCTTCCACGAACATTGCAATGTGACGGTCATATTGAAACCTCACGGTGTTACCAACTTTTCCTTTGTGACATTGCAATGGACATTTTCCAACATTATAATATAAGAAACACATTCCCAATGTCCCATTGTGACAAACATTTCCTACCATCTCATTGTGAAGAACGTTCAACGCCCCATTGTGACAAACATTTCCAATATCATTTTTTTTTTGTGTGACTGGCAAAATCGACAACTCACGGTTCTCATACTCGCGTGACATAGGGTTGATTCGTGTATGCTACCTCTATAATCTCCATATACGTCCACACATTTCAAAAGCACGGAGCACGGGCAAATCGGGGTGAGAATCAAACGTGATACCTCCTTTTTACATTTCCTTTCATTTACACGACACTTGCCAATTGGTCTACACCCCTGCGGGCTCCAATATCAATTTATAAATACCAAGGTATAAAATAACAAATAAATGAACGCATACATACCCTAACCCCCTCTAGAATTGAACTTGTGACCTCTTATGAGGAAACACATGTTCTTAACCATTACGACCACTCAGGATATATTATTTCATATACACATATAGATAATTAATACATATAATTTATAATTTATAATTAATTGTAATTATATAATTAATAAACATAAGTAATAATTATGTATTTAATTATTTTATATATATATATATATATATTAACTATATACATATTATTAATCATAATATATTAACATTGATGATGATGATTAACGTCCACTAAGACCAATTGATCTATTAGACCTTAAGAATGTAAGAGATTACTTCGATTTCTTTAAAATTATACTTCTATGCTAAAAAATACATTGAGAGAAGTGTTCCAAGATCACCATAGTTTTGTTGACTTAGGCGGTTAGAAAGGTCTGTATTGTAGAAAATATTTTTTAAATAGGATTTAATATGGGTATATGAAAGGAAATATAAGAGGAAGTGTTTTTCGTATTCTACCCTCTTAGTGTAACAAAGATGACAGAGTCTTTCATCCCTCAGTGTTTTGGGAGTTGTTCAATGCCCAGTTTCACTATGTAGATCATGAGATTTTGTTCTTATTTTAGAAATGTTGATTTTCTTCTTTGCACTTATCAAAACTAAGAGGTAATTTTGATCTTCTAAATTAGGGTTGACTACCTCCTTGTAGTATCTTAATGTCCTTTTATCCACTAATTCTTGTTGGAACATCAAGAATTGATGGTTCATCACAAATATCCTAGGTTCAATCAGTCAAGAGGTCGACCTACATCTAGATATAATTGGTCGGTAAATCGACCTACACACTATATCAGACATTCAAGTAGTCGACATGCATAACCGTCAGAAAGATAACCAATAGTTGAATATATTAAGGAGGCAGATCAACCAACCTAGTAGTCTACTACGAGATGGATGCATAGGCCATTGGGTCGTGTATCCATGTTGAGGCAACTTGTTATAGATTATTTTGAAGAGTAAAATCTAATAGTCAATGATTATATGTGGACAAGATCTTCCAGATTCTATGGAATTTGGTTAGATATTGAGACGATAAATAAAATACCCGTTGGGTCATTTTTATCATGGAGATTAGGAAATCAAGATACAATATGTATTGTTATGTTATGAATAGAGTGCGCTCTACTTGTAAGTGTTGTAACAGTGTATTTAGACACCACCCTTTGTATTTTAAAATTTGTTGTTCCTCTTTTATTATTTGCGGTACTGTGTTCTCTATTACATGTCGTGTTCCACCCCATTCCCCTACATGGTATCAAAGCAGATGGTTTAAAACCTCAACCTGTTATCTACAAACCTTATTGATTCAGATATGTTGTGTGAATGAATCTGGGCCAATGGTTTGATGATTGGAACTTATTAAAACAGATCAATTTCTATCTAGATATCAAAGATGAATTCAAATATTTATCTTGTTGTTATGAACAGATTGAATTATGCAGTATGGGAATGAGATATGGAAACCCTATTGAAGAGAAAATCACTATGGAACTATACAATGGTTTCAATTCCATATCGAACAGAGGACCAAGCAAAGTTTTTTTTTGATGGAAAGAAGGATGAGGTTGTAGTAGTCATCAGTACCTACATATTTCTAGAGATTCGATTTCACCTCGGTGGAATTGATTGTCCTCATCAATTCTAGAACAAGTTGAAATCAATGTTTGATCGAGTCGACAAGAGCCATGACATGTAGTTGGAGAAAAAGTTGATCTCTCTTGATCCTCACTCTTTTGATATAATGGAAGGCTATTTGACATGTGTCAAAGAAATCCAGCTAAAATTTGGGCGAATGTTGAAATAACTATCATAAGAAGGATGGACAACTCATAGATATGGTCTTGATGAAATTGAGAGCACAATTCGACATGTTTGTTTTAACTTTCCGCACGAAATGGGAAGAATGTAAGGAAGATGGTAAGGATTGCACCTTTGGAGATTTCTATGGTATTTTGATTATTGATTAGTAGAGATTGCTCGAAGAAGGAACTATTGGTGGTAAACATCATGCCCACTTTCTCAAGGGAAAGGGAAAGATAGATCCCAACGAAAGAGTATGGTTTAATTTCTCTACACGGAAACTTGCATACAGTGACCAGAAACCTTAGAGATGTGTAGATGCACCACAATGAATTCGAATGAAGAAGACATGTTAGTACTATGGAAATAATTTACATGTGGATAAATTATTTTATAAGAAACAAGACGAGTTAGAGGAGAAGGTTGAATTCCGTAAAGGTGACGTGTTTTCTATACACCCACCCATTGATAATCTCACCTTCAAAGTCATAACTTCTCAGGCCCTAATTTATCATTCTACGTAGAATAAATGGGTAGTCAATTTTTGGTGCACTCATCACATGGCTAATGATGCCTCCTTATTCACGTGTTTAGATTAAGATAAGGAGAGGAAACTATGTGTTGCTACTTATTTTTCTCTAGATGTTTTTGGTCGGGGATATGTTTCTTGTTGACATGGGAAGATTGTCAATGTCTATCATGTGCCAAATCTCAATGCCAATCTCTTGTTTTTTTCTCATTTAACATAGATAGGAAATAATGTGTAAGTTTGGCCAGATCAGTTCTGTGTTCATGATTTGAAGAAAGGTAAGTCGGTTTTCACCGACAATATTCTCAACATGATGGACAATTTGTACAAGTTATGTGGCATGAATTGTCCAAAACCTGAACCAATTACACTTATTTCTCACACTAGTGAGTGAAGTTGAATTTGGCATGAGCGAATTGGACACTTGAATTTCTGAAGTTGGCAAGCACTGGCAACACAGAATATGGTTGTTGTTCTACGAAAGGTGTTTCCCCCTGAAGGAGTATGTAAGGTGTATGTGCTTGGGAAGCATCATCATGCACCATTCGACTCTGGAAAAGTGTGGCAAGAAAATAACCCACTGGATTTGATTCATAGTGATATTTGTTGCATCAATATACCTTCACTAGAAGGTGTAAGGTATATTTTGACTTTCATTGATGATTTTTTTCATTTCACATGAGTTTTTTTCAAGAATAACAAGAACCTTGTCTTTGATAAGTTCAAGGAATTTTGGGCCTTTGTTGAGAAGCAATGTGGTTGACCCATCAAATGATTGAGATCATATAATGGTGGTGAGTATGTCAATCAACCTTTCAAAGAATACTTGCTTCAATATGGTATTGATTGGAAGTAGTCGGTTCCTCACAGACCTCAACATAATGGTGTCATATAATACAATAATCATACTTTAGATGAAATGGATATATGCATTTTCAAGGATAGAGATCTACCTACTCACATCCAAGATGAAGCGGTATACTGTGCAAACTATCTGCTCAATCGGATCTCGACTCGAGTTTTTCCTTCCATGACTCCAATATTCAACTGATGGTATGGGAAGCAGCCTTCATTATGCCACCTTCATATGTTTGGATGTGTTTCCTAGGATCAGATTCCTGATGATTTTAGAATATGAAAATAGGCATGCTTGCATCATGATGGACTACTTTGAAGTGTTGAAATCCTATTGACTCTTTGATCTTGTCAAACAACAAATCATTATCAGATGAAATGTATGGTTTGATGATAATTATTCTGGAATTAAGTTATTGAATACCTCCTATAGATTTCTATAGGATGAACTCCTTGTTGTTTTATCCAACATTGGTTCTTTTGTTCCATTCTTCAGTCCTTCGATTGAGCAGTCAAATTTTGTTCCTTTTCCAACTCAATCATTGACCTCTGACTTGAATAGTGCATCGCCTTCTATCTCAACTGGACCACCAATTGAATATCCTATGAATTTTGATCGACCTACTGAATGAAATCATAGTTCACCTATTTCTTGTGTACTCATATGGGTTTCCAAGACAATTGAAGTTGTTGGAGATGCCTCCTCTGAATGACAAACTCGAAGTCAAAAGAAACATGCCAGTGTTTTCTTAATGAATCATGTACTGTAAATTTATGATCCTATTTCCTAATCAAATGTTGATGGACAAACTGAATGGGAGTAGGATATATAGAAAAAAAATGATTCTCTATCAAAGAATCATACTTGGGACTTAGTTCCCCGATTGCAAGGAAAGAACATTGTGAAGTGTCGATGGGTCTACAGAACCAAATTTACCTATGATGATAATGTTGAGTTACATAAAGCATGCCTCGTTGAGAATGTATTTCCTCAACAAGAAGTCATCCAATACACTTAAACATTTTCCCCTGTAGAAAGATGAAATATGTTCAAATGATTCTTTCCCTTACTATTCGTTCTGGATGGAAAATCCATCAGATGGATGTGAAGAGTGATTTTCTTCATGGAGACCTATCTAAATAAATTTTCATGGAACAACTACCTGGATTTGTGAATGATTCAAATTTGGTATGCCAACTCAAGAAGTCTCTTTATGGTTTGAAGTAGCCTTCTCGATCTTGGTACGCTAAGATCAACTATTTATTTCTTCGACTTGGTTTCAAATGTTGTGAATCTGGTCACATCTTGTATGTAATTTATACCAACAGAGACACCTTAATTGTTTTTGTATATATATATGACTTACTTATTACTGAAAATAATAATGATCTCATCCTTAGAGTGAAGAAAAAACTTCTTGACTCCTTTGACATGACAAATCTTTGTACTCTACATTATTTTTTGGGTCTTCAAGTACTACCACTTTGTGATGGATTTTTCATTTCTCAGTTTAAATATGTGATGGACCTACTTACATATTTTAGGATGGTTGATTTCAATCCTTGTGCTACTCCTTTTCAATTTGGAGTAAATATTAACAAAACCTGTCAAACACCTATAGTCAATGCCACACTCTATCGACAACAAGTCGATCGTCTTATTTATCTTACTGATAGCCAACCTAACATTTCATTTTTTTTAGTGTTCTTTATCAGTTTATGTAGGACCCTAAATAAATCCACTGGAAATCACTCAAACGAATTTTTCATTATCTCAAGGGTACCACTCATTTTGGTATCAAGTATTGTTGAAGTTCAGATTCACTGGTTGGCTTCACCAAATGTGGTTGGATTGGAAAAAATGATGATCATAAGTCCACTTCTGGTTGTATGTTTCGCTATAGCACTAGACCTTTGGTGTGTTCATGCAAGAAACATAAGGTAGTCTCTTTTTCGACTACAAAAGAAGAATATTGTGGCATCGTTCAAGAAGGTATTGAAGCAATATGGATTCACCAAATTTTGGGAGAACTTGTCCTTCATGTTAAAACCACAACTCTAATCTATTTTGATAACCATAGTGCCATATAGGTTGTTGACAATCTTTTTTCCCATAGTAAGATGAAGTATGTTGAGCTCCATGCTCACTATTTGAGACAATTGGTTCATGAGAACATTGTCTCTCTCGAATGTTGTTGAATATATGATCAGGTTGCTGATATATTCACCAAACATTTACCTGAAGCCATATTTATCAATATTTGCATGATGCTTGGGCTTCAAGAAGCTAAAATTATGGGGGGTTGTGATAATGACATAATTTCACCTCCTTAATCTAAAGAGCTATGTGATAATGGGGGAGGTGTTGGAACATCAAGCATTGATGGTTCATCGACATCTCTTGGGTTTAATCAATCAAAAGGTCAACCTACATATGGATATAGTCATTCGAGCGATCGACCAACACACGACACCAGTCGATCGAGTAGTCGACGTGCTTGTCGATCGGACAGTCGACCAACAATCGAAGATAGTGGGGTAGTGAATCAACCAACTTGGAGCAATCGATTATGAGTTGGATGCATAGGCAGTCAAGTTATGCATCCTTGTCGAGCTGACTTGACAGACTAGACTTTTCGTAGTCAACCCTAACATCCAACGATTATATGTGGAAAATATATTCCATATTTTACGAAAGTTTGTTATATATTGAGACTATAAATAAAAGAGCCCTTGGGTAATTTTCATCATGGTGATGAGGTGATCAAGATCCAATATGCATTGTGATTTTTCGATCATAATGTTCTCTCCTTAAGTGTTGTAACAATGTCTTTAGAAAACACCCTTTGTCTTTGAAATTGTTTTCCCCTCTTCGATTATCTTCAATATCGTGTTCTCTATTTCATGTTGTGCTCCACCCCATTTCCCAACAATTCCTTATTACACCACATATTCTCCTTAAATTTAGAAGTGATAATATTTGTAATATTGTCAATATTTTGCATGATGGCTTCTTCTTGTATTCCCCAATGATTTATCCAATATTTGACATCTTTATGCCATCCTCACTTGAGCCGCTGGCGGTTTTGGCTAGAGTTTGAAGCAATTTTGGGGATCCTCTTGCCATCCATGTTGTTTATCTTGTACGTCAGGTATCTAATCATAGAAATGATCTCAATGTGGGAAAGGATTTCTTTTATGAGGAGGATAGGATAGGGTGTATTTCCCTTAATTTTGAGATTATAAGTTATACAATTATTTTGGATATGTTCTATCTTTATCCAAGATTCTCTAGATATACTGCAACCCCAAACTTCACATCCATATAAGATAACATGGGTGATGAGAGTATGAAAGAGTTTTGTTTATTCCAAAGCCAAAAGTCTATTTATTTACAATTCTTTTTGAGCACATAATAATCTTTCCACCCTCCATTTGTCCTTTTTTCAATACTACAGTTCCAAATGAGCTTGTCGTGGATATCGATTCCAAGATATTGTATGAAGGAACTTCCTCCAAGTTATCGTGGTCATAAAAAAAAGTATTGTAGGTGATCCTTTTGGATTTAGTCATCATAACCTTTGTTTTGTCAGTGTTCATAGTCATTTCCATGCTAGAGCATAAGTCCTTGAGGATTATTATTTTCTTAGCAAGGTCATAGGGACTCTTCACCATAAGAACAATATCATCAAGATAAAGGAGGAGGATAATGACTATACACGCGAGAGTTAGGCCAACACATATTACATCTTCCAATCAATCTTATAACTTATCAATATAGATTCCGAAAAGGGTAGGGTATAGGGGAAAACCTTGCTTGACTCTTATATTATAGTCAATTTATTTCGAATATCCCTTAGTTTTCCTAAAATTGGAAATAAATTTCTCATATAGCCTTATTACAATAGTTCTTAACTCGAAATAGAATTCAAGTTCTTCTAACTTATTCTAGAGGTTAGTCTCAGGCATAGTGTCAAAAGCTTTTCTAAAATTAGAAAAACAACAAAGGAGATCAATTTTATCATTACGATACTTCTCTGCAATGATCCTAAATATAACAAGGTGGTCCATAGTTGAATGGTGGCCTCTAAACCCACCACTTCTTATATGTGTTATATATGTATTAAATACTTATATAAATAATATATATATATATTCATAAATATAAATCCAAAGTATTTATAGAGTTATAATGTATTTAATTTATATAATTAATTATTTAACATTATAAATATATTATATGTATATTTTATTTTTTTAGTATGTATAAATTTACTTATTATATAAATAAATAAGTATGTGTTCAAATTATATATATATATATATATATATATATATATATATATATATATAATTTGAACACATACTTATTTATTTATATAATAAGTAAATTTATACATACTAAAAAAATAAAATATACATATAATATATTTATAATGTTAAATAATTAATTATATAAATTAAATACATTATAACTCTATAAATACTTTGGATTTATATTTATGAATATATATATATATATATATATATTATAAATATATTATATGCCTATAAATACTTTGATTTACATTTTTTGAATTTCTATCTATAAATATACATTTACATCCCCATGTCGATCATCAACTAACAATAACCACTTTATAAAAGTGGTTGATACACTTGGTGCCATTTTCCGCTTTTCTAAACTAATAACACCTTTAAACGTATATCAACCACTTTTATAAAATAGTTTTTACTAATTATATTACAATGAAAAAGTCCTAAAAAGTCCTCATAGTTGGAACATAATATCTTTACCTAAAATAATCACTTAATACAATAGTAACCGATGTAGGAACTTTCTGTCCATCATCTTGAAAGTCACTCCATGATCCTCTTAGATTATGTCCTTTTAGGGCCTTTTTCTAAATGATGTATATACAACCTGAGTGGGCCTAATGGTTAAGAACATGTGTTTCCTCCTAAGTGGTCACAATTTCAAATCCAGAGGGGGGTAGGGTATGTATGATTGGGAGGAGGGGGTCCCTTGTGTTACCACATCTATTATAGTAGCCGAAAATATAAATATTGCAGAGAATAATACAAAAACATCACAATAAATTAAACCACAACACCAAAATAATACCTTTATTGATAGGAAACCATGTTCACTTTCCCCTTCGAGGGGCCAACCTTCAACATAGCAACGCTTTATTACAATTATTCTCAAGACAAAAATTATCATGACTCCTACTCTTATTTATATTAATTCTATCTTCTAAATATCATTCTATAGAAAGATCCTTCTAGAAGCGGAAGCTTCTATTAGGTATTCTTACATTGACTTACTCCAATTTATCAAATAGGACTTATTAACTAATGTCGGCCTTTATTACATGGAAATATATTATTCTATCTATGTGAGGGGTTAGGGAGGTTAGGTCCCTAACATGCCACCCCCCTTGAAAAAGAGTCTTTTTGTTAAGGCTTGAGATGAAGAAATTGTTGCAGAATGGTAGTCGACTCCCAAGTGACATCTTTGGGAGTTGTATCTTTCCAATGCACTAAGAATTCCTTGATGGTGCATTGATGGAGACAAAGATCGCATTGGTCTAAGTCTACTTGTGGCTGAAACCAAATGAAACCTTCTTCATGCAACTCAAGGATATTGGTTTAAGTTTGGCACTTAGTACCAATCACCTTCTTTAAGAATAAGACATGAAAAATAGGATGGAGCTTAGAATGACTGGGAAAAGCTAACTAGTAAGCCACCTGTTCCACTCGCTTGAGAATTGTATACGGACCATAAAATTTGGGAGAAATCTCTTGAAAATGGCATGTTTTGAGTGATGTCTTCTTATAGGGTTGTAGACGAAGAAACACATGGTCCCCTTCACTAAATTTTCATTCGGAACTATGTTGATCTACTTGTTTATTCATGGGATTCTAAGTCATGAACATATTTTTTTTAGGGTGCGGAGAATGGCCTCACAAACTGCAATGTTGTTTTCAAACTCCTGAACCTTCAATACACCTAGAATGTAGGAGAGAACCGATGGTGGATTTTTTCCATAGACTTCTTCTAAAAGAGTCATGTGAGTAGTTGTATGGTAAGATGTGTTGTACAACCATTCAACGAGGGGTAACCATTGAGTCCACTGAGTGTGTCATTCAAATGCAAAACACCTCAAATAGGTTTCTAAAAACTTGTTTACAACTTCAGTTTGATCGTCAGTCTAGGGATGATAGGAAATGTTGAGATGCAATTGGGTGCCCTCGACACAGAACAATTCTTCCCAAAAAATGCTTGTAAAAGTGGGATCTCGATTAGAGACAATAGAATGAGACATGCCATGAACCTTGAAGCTATTATACATGAAACTTTGAGCTAATGTGGAGGTTTTGAATGTGTGTTGGAGAGAACATATATGAGCATATTTGGAAAGATGATCAACTACCACCATGATGACTCATTTATTACCCAATTTAGGTAATCCAAAAATGAATTCCATAGAAATATCTTGCCAAATAGTTCCCGGGTATTCACTATTTCTCCCTTATTCCATTGACATACATCACATTCAACCACAAAGGTACGAACATCTTGTTTCATATCTGTTGTGGTGGGAAATCCCCCTATGGACTAGCAAATAGGGTTATATTATGCATGCAGATATGACCAAAAGAAACCTACTTTCTACCTTCATCCCCAGACCTAATCCCCATTTCTTTTCAGCAAATACATGGTTAGACCAACATACCTTGTTTCGAATGTTCGATGTTGATCCTTCTTCATGCTTGATTGCTTGTTAGCATCTCTCCTCCCAAGGCTGGCCTGCATACAAAACAAGAAACAAACTACACATGCATTTTACCTACAGACTAATGGGTTAGAGATTCAATCATATATTTACTAAACTATGAAGAACTCATATAGTGGGATGGGAAAATAATTTCTTTATTATTAACTTTAATGAATCAACTTACAATGTCAAGATTGGCCACTGCTCTGCGAATCCTAATCCTGGGATCCTCTTCAAATGTCCTCCAACTTCTTTGCTTTGTATCTCTCTTTGCACAAGGATGGCTAAAGGGTTGGGACAATGGGAATGTGCAATTGAGCAGAGTTTCTTTACTCTTATTATCCTCCTCCAAATGGGACCCCTAACCCTTCTTTTATAGGCTAGAAGAAGCTAGGTATTTGGATGAACCCTCGGCCATGCATGGCCGGGAGTTTCAGTTAACTCACCCAAAGTTGTGTGTTTCGTCAACAAGTTTCCTTTTTTCATGCTTTTGTAGGTCCACATGGGCTGTTTTAGGTCAGGTAGCGAGTACAGGTGTGCAGTAATGGAGTAGGGCACATGGGCCCTTATAAAAATGGTTTTTTAAAGAGTTGTTTAGTAGTGCTTTGGCAAAGAAGGGATATGAGATGGCTTGATGCCAGGTAAGCATGTATGGTGCAAATTAGGGTTATAACAGATGCCCCCTAATGTGTGAGGTCATAAGAGCATCTAATGGCCGAAATACATTACCAATCTTTACTGATGTGCCGAACAAGTGAGCCCAGGGACTAGGAACTGGGAGGCATCATCTGCAAAATAACAAATGTCTCACCAAGGCGGGCATACCCATGCTCGGGATAGAATAAATGCATGGCTACTAATCAAATACACTGTAGATCCATGGCATATAACTATATAAAGTGTAGCCATGAATAGTACATAGCAGAGCTACATCTCGAAATAAAAAAGATATACATGTAGAGTATCCATCTTCGTAGAAGCTAATAAGGCTTGCTGGTTGGAGATGAGGTCTTCAGAGCTCAAGCAACAACTTCAAAATATTCAAAACTCAGGTAGGAGTGTAATATGAGTGTACGAATTCACTACCCAGAGGTCTTCAATGGCTCGTCTGTCATGGACTAGAGAGTCTTGATGATCAGACTGAAGGCTTCATTGATTTCGAACAAATACTTGATTGGATGTTTAGGATGGCCGAGTATGAGGGCAAGAGACAAACTGCAAAGGGGCTGACTTAGGCTTGGTAGAAACTTCCCTTGGAAAACAACATGACAAATGATGAGACTTAGGCAGCATGGCATTAATCATAAGTTTATGAAGCAGGAGGCAATGCAAACTCTCCATATGATTGGAAGAATAACCAAACGGAGGAGGACACAACTCTATGTAGCGAGAACAACTTTCTAAGGTCGTATTACATCCCATAGTTTGACGAACAAATGGACGTATGTTCTTTATCCAAGGGAGACTCATTATGCTACCAATAAAGAAAATGCTTTTCCCTTCCTCTTTTTGGGGTATATTTGATTTTTTTTTGTCTTTTTCAATAGTTTTGGAAAAAAGAATAAAGGAATGTTACGTTATAATGGAGGAACGAGTGTTACAAACATACAAGTTCAAGGCACAAGGACAAGACTAATGTTTAGAATAATGATACTCAGGAAAAATCCTCCGGGGGGCCAAGGGTGTTAAGATGCAGAAGCAAAGTGCTACAACGCTGGCATATAAGGTATGCAAATGCGGTTAACATAACACACAATGGTAACGTCCTTCGATGTAAGTTTAACGAGCCCAGAGAGGGTAAGCTCAGTGGTTTTTCATATTTAGAGAGCTTGAAAAAACGTAAAAGGAGACTCCATTGGGGTATCTTTTTCAAAGATAGTCTAGTTGGTTCGAAAAAGGGGTAAACTAGCACTGACAAGACGTCTATTCAAAACCATTTTAACGAGTTTGATAAGGACAAGATCACTCAGCCATTTTTTCATTTTTAAGGAGTTTGAAAAAAGCTTAACTATGGACTCCGTCAGGAATGTTCTTCTGGACCAGTTTAACGAGTGTGAAAGAATAAAGTCACTCGACGATCTTTTCAATTTTAGGGAGTCTAAAAAGAGCTTAACTATGGACTTCGAGGGGGTTCCTTTTTCGTAAATTTAGTCCCTCAGGCCCGAAAAAGGGTTAAAATGATACCTGAGAGTACTCTTCTAGAGAACTAAAGTTCCATACAGTATACCTTTTTTCGTACAGTTGACCGTCTGGACCGAAAAAGGGGTAAACTACCATCAGACAGAGGTGACTTCAAATTTGAGTTTAACGAGCGTGAAAGGCCACAAGATCGCTCAACAATCTTTTCATGTTTAGGGGGTCTGAAAAGGGATTAAAAGAAGACCCGTAGAGGTTACTTTTCTCAGTTAATCCGGACGAGATCGAAAATAATAAATGAAGTCTCACTGGATGTTGCTTTCAGATCTCAAAGCTAGCTTGAAAAACAACAAAGTTAGCTCATGATCGACACTTTGTGGGTCGATGTCAGGTATCTTCTCGGAGGAGCAATATGCTCTGACAAAAACATTGTCTACGATGCTAGGGGTTCTGGAGATATTTATCGGTATGGTTTCAACGATGGTTTCCATATTACCCTTAGCATAGAACTCATGTGGGGCTAAGGGATTAATAGGACAAGACCTATCTCCAGTCATAGTCAAACTGAATTCCCCTGCTTCGATTATGCTTAACTCTGGGAGGAAGTATGATCTGTGATGAAGATCTTCCTAGGGTTTGTCTGAACTAGTCATTCCCTCAATTATAGCTTCATCAAACGACAAGACTAAGTCTAATGAATTGGTGTGAGCGAGAGAACCCTGAGCCCAAATAGGCTCTAGAAGTGGATTGAACTCTTGTGCAGGAGTTGGATCAGTGTTGGTTGAATATTTTTGGGATAAAGAGTACGTTACTTTATCTCCGAACAAGGGTATGGACATGCCCGGGTGCCCTGTCCCATCCATTGTGGCCGATGGGGAAGGAAGTATCCACGGATCGTTAAAGTAAGTTGTGCGGAATGACGAAACTTGAAAAATCTCAACCTTGTGGTGATTGGATATAAACTTGATATCGCCTTGAGGGGGCGGGTAATTGAAGGTACCCATCAAAGATGGGCAGAAACCAACCCCTACATTGACTACACCTGGTTGAGGATTATCAATCATCGGGACCGTGGATGCCCCCAATGAAGGGTTAGGTCTGGAGAAAGACAATTGATCAATGGTCACTATCCGACCCTCGTGTGGAAACAACCAGACCTGGAAAACTGTAGCAACCACATCTTGCATGGCATAAGTCCAACTCCTTCCTAACACGAGGTTATAGTCGAGGGGAGCATCGACTACCTCTACCTCAACACACACGGTCTTCCCTCCTAACTGTGCGGGGAAAGAAGGAATGATACCATGTGGTCGGAACGAACGACCATCAAAAGAGGTGAGGAGAGTAGGTGATGGAGACAAAACGGGCTGGCCAACGGCCTTCCAACATGCCAACGACATAACGCATGTTGAGGCGCCCTCATAAACCACCATGGGGAAGATATTTCGAGTAAAAGTTTTAATGGGATAAGCCACTACTATCTGAAATGCTACGTGGTAAGGCAGGCGAGGTTTTAAGTCGGTTGTATCCAGAATGATTGTACCCAGATTACAAGTCTCAGTAGATCCTAAAGCAGTTAACAAGGATTTCATCTCAGAAGGGCAGCTTTGGAGGACCTCCAAAGCGGACATCGCACAAGGGGTTTGTGATAAATCTTCCACCACAGAGTAGTTCTGGGCAGCCCTTGCGTTTGGGTTATGAGAAGCTTTTTTGAATGTGCCTTTGGGAATGTGTGTCATTGTTTCACCCAATGTCTTCTCAATCTATAGAGGAAGAGATGGGAGTTTAGCTTCTTTACCCTTCTCAGAAGTGTTTGGTTTACTATAGTCATGCTCTCTAGTCGATATAAAAGCATCACTCCTCACCATATATACATTCGCAGATGTGGGGTTGTTCACAGGTGGAGAGGGTCCTTGGCTGCCCCCTTCTGTGCTTACAAAGGCTCGTGTTAGATTTTGCCCATGTTGGAATGGATTGCTTAACACAACAGGTTGTTGCTGTGTCACAAAAATTTGGGTCTCTACAAGCCGGGGACAAAGGTGGGCTGGGTGGTCTTCTGCTCATAGGTTGCATGACCCTCCGTTTCTCAGTATTTCCCTCGCCAACATTATCGGTGGGTTTCTTATCCCCCTTACCCTTCTTTCATTGTTTTTTCTTTCCTTCAGGCTGCTGGGTGGCCTTTGGATTAGTCGATTTCACTGTGTGTACATCTGAAATTTTGGTAGGGGGAGCAGCCAAAGCAATAGTTTGGCTGGCCATTGTGTGTTGTATAAACAATTGTTGCAACTCAGTCATTAGTTTCTCAGCGGGCTTTTTTTGTGCTGAACCAACAACACCATCGGCATGTGGTCTAGCTCTCTGTCTGGTTTTATCAAGTATTGAGAGTCGTGCATCTCACAAGATCTCGTATAATAAACCGGACTGAGAATAGATTAGCTCAAGTTGTTGAGCTCTCATGATGGCGTCTTCTTTGGAAAATACTTCCGACGTCGCGATGTCTTTGGACAACTGTGGGACCAAAGACTTAAGAAACCACTCGAGCAGGAATGCTGGTGGGCCTAGTACCTTAATTAAAATCTTTCGGCACCTCCATTCTCGAATGTGATTAGAGATATGGTCCGCTTTTGTCTGTGAAACATTGGCCAACAATTTTGTGCCAGCGTTGTATCTCATAGGTAACTGGAAATGGTTTAGGAAAGCCATGGCCAATTCACCAAAGGAAGTGTATCTTGAGCAGTCGAGCTCGATGTACCATTTCGTGGCACTCCCAATGAGAGTACGTTGAAACAATCACAACTGTATGGAGTCATCTTTCGATGAGTTAAATGAGCACCAAAGATGGAAGGTAGTCACATGATCTCCTGGATCTTCGTTAGGCTTGGATTCGAACTTTGGGATGTTCGAAGGAAACTTCGTCGGCATAGGAGGCCAACGCAGATCGTGATAGATAGGGTCATTCAACAACCTTGTCAATTCTGGCAAATGCAAAGTTGCCAGGAAGGGTAGTTTGGGTTGTTGGTGATAACCTAGGAAAAATGGGCCTGGAGTTTGACTGGCACCAGGTTTCCAGGAAAAGGTTGGCTGCTGGCCCAAATTCTGGTAGAAACCATGGCCATGGTCAGCGTATGGATTTTGCATTTGTGGAGACATCATCGACTAATTTCCAAAATAGGACATAGATGGTTGGGCATGCATTACATTCAAAGGACTTTGGGAAGGGTTGCCCCATGGCGGTCTCGTGGGGATAGGCATAGTGCATTGTCCGGGGTTCCATTGATTTTGAAAAGAATTACCCCAGATCGACATTCCCGATGAGGGAACTGATCCCTGCCAAGAATTCCAAGGCCCTGATGTGGAAGAAGTTCTTGGGTGTGCCCCCTGTGTAGGAATAGTACCCTGCATAGGAATAGGTTGTCTGAAACCGGGGTTTCCCCCTGTTGGGAAAGTAGTTGATGAGAAGGTGTTGTTACCAAATTCATCGAACAAATAAAATGGTGTCGAACCTAGTGGCATATTATGCGAAGGTGGTCCTTGACTCCCCGCTCCAGATAAACTATGGTGTGAAGGTGGCCCGACAGATTGCTGATGCGTGCCACCGAGTGAAGGGGACGAAGGAGGTATATGACCTCCCCTATAAAGGAAAGCGTTAAAAGGAGCAGGAGTTCCCCCCACGTGACCTTGCAGAGGAGCATTAGAGCTCCCTGCCCCCAAACCCAAAGTCTATGAAGTGGAGTAGGAAAGTACATGAATTGTACCTGAACTAGGCATCTGGTATGAGAATGAAGGGCCTGCTGCACTTGGTGTGAAAGGGGTTGTGGCTACCACCAGAGACGGGACCGAACCACTCTGCGATGTAGAGGTGGTCGAGACCATGGTGCCTCAGATCGGTGACGGTGGGTTAGGAGGTGGAAACTCTCTTGTGGTGACAACCGTAGTGGGAATTGAAGAATTCCCAGAAGGAGTAACAACATTTGTTTCCATTGCTGCGTGCGACACTGTCTGACACTCGTAAGGATGAATCAGTACGATGATGGGTGATGAAAGATCAGTGGTGGAGGTTTCAACTAGACCAAAATATTTCTTTCCAAGGTATAAAATGGTTGATTCCTCTAGATGTTTGTCAGGCACAATTTCTTGTGACCCGGTCGCTTCAAAAGACCCTTGTTGGTCTAGCTTTCGCCTTAGCGGTGGCGGGGGTGGCTCTACTGTAACCAGTGGCAGGCCAAGAAGCCTTCATGATCGGTGGATATTGTGTTCCTCCACTATGTGAGAAGACCAAAGACACACTAGGGTAGTCTAACTGTTCAAAAGTAACACACACTAAAAATGTCCCTATAAGATAAGACAGGCAAACACTAAATTAATTGGAAGAACAGTTACAACAACCAACACTAGAGCAAATTACCGGTGCAAGTGCACCTTGAAAACGGAAGCACCCTCTGGGTATACTGTGTAAAGCGTGGCCCATTGTATGTCCTAGGTACCACGATATACCTCCGCAGTCACCTGTGTATGTCCCTAAAAAAGATAGGCAACTAGGTTGCCAGCGCGCGAACAGTCACCAGGCGGGTACAGTTGAAAGTCGGGTAGACCACAATGAGCAGGGTATCGAGCCTGAAACTTGTCAAGGGTATCGAAAGTAAGTGGTCTGGAAGAAAAATGAGGACCTCGAATGGATTCGAGACCCACGAAGCCTCGTGGCAAATGCAATCGACAAAATCCAAAACAAGCCCTCTATATGTGTTCTCCGCTACCTTTTTGCACATGACCTCGTGTTTATCCCCTATGTTAGAGGGGGGTCCAGGATAAATTTCACGATACTGGACTTGGACACTCCCTAACTCAGACTCCAATGTTTGATTTTAATGGCCTTGAAGAGTTTCCTCTCCAACCTAATCCAAGGCCCTAATATTGAACTAGTTGGTTAACCCTACAAACATAAAAGTCTAATAAATTTTAGATTTAGCATTAATTTTATGGCTTGTCTTATGTCAAGGGGTATGAAAGTGAAACTAATGATGTTTGAAAGATGAAAGTAAAAAATGAACAGAATTCTGGAAACAAAAACTTTTACTTAACGCAAGTTTTCAACAAGTTTTCAATTTATTTATTTATTTTGTAAGATCTTTTGAATCAACAAACTTAAAGAAGGATTTCACTTGACTACGAGATACTTACGATCTAAGTAAACTATCAATAACTTAAAAAAGAAAAGACTTTCCCCTGGTTACTAATGCAAAATCACACTTTTCAACCAAACAAGAAAATGAAAGAGATTTTTTTTTTTATTTGAATGCTGACAAAGCAAAAAGGAAAAATATCAACAAGTAAAAAACCAAGAAAAAACTTCTGGCCTAATCGCATATTGCAAAGAATCACTTCAAGAAATCACACACTAGCAACTTAAAAAGGGACTCTCACACTTGTCTAAAAACCCTAAAGATTTTCTTTTTATGACAACTTTTAAATGAAAAAGAAATCTATGGCTAAGATCAACCCTAAGCTATTGACTGCTAGGACAGAGATTAAAAAACCTGAGAGGTATAACTCTTGTCAAGGGAAAGGATGACTGCCTCACCCTCAATAAAAATTGTCCTGCACAAGCACACTACTGACAATTCAACAACAAGTGTGTGTACGCGAGCTGTGTAGAGCCAGAGGGCGTGTACACGCATACTGGCCTTATACAGGCCGGGTGTATCTCTAAAACTCTGAAACAAAATAAAAAAAGACAATCCAAACCAGGAAGAGACCACTGATATTGAGAACCAGGATCTCTTGAAGGCTTAGACACTCTCTTTAACAAAAAAAAGGAAAACAATGTAAGGAAAAAATTCGTAAAACAAACCAATCTGAGATGAGACTGCAAACAACCAAGACTTAGAAATCATTCCAGAAAACCCCTGAGAATGACTGATTCTAACAGGGAAGAGGATGACTGCCTCAAAAATTTTCTGGAATCTACATGCTACTATTACTTCTTTAGATAGCATTTACACATGGGCTGTAAGAAAGTAGGGCGTGGGTACACGTGTGCAGACCTTATGCAGTCCACGTGTACCTCTATGGGTCTCGAAAAAACACAGTCAAGAAAAATAACAGAGATAGCTGGTATGGAAGACCAGACTCTCTGTTAGGTCAGACTTTGCAGAAACTTCAAAAAACAGGAAAGAAAACCAGTCTTTTAAAACTACCCAAAAATATTCCCAGGAACCCTAGAGACTTCCCCAGTATGGTTGCCAATTCTGTTGTGGTGGGAAATCCCCCTACGGACTACAAAATAGGGTTATATTATGCATGCAGATATGACCAAAAGAAACCTACTTTCTACCTTCGTCCCCAGACCTAATCCCCATTTCTTTTCAGCAAATACATGGTTAGACCAACATACCTTGTTCTGGATGTTTGATGTCGATCCTTCTTCACGCTTGATCGCTTGTTAGCAGCTCTCCTCCCAAGGCTGAACTGCATACAAACAAGAAACAAACTATAGATGCATTTTACCTACAGACTAATTGGTTAGAGATTCAAACATATATTTACTAAACTATGAAGAACTCATATAGTGGGATGGGAAAATAATTTTTTTATTATTAACTTTAATGAATCAACTTACAATGTCGAGACCGACCACTGCTCCGCGAATCCTGATGCTGGGCTCCTCTTCAAATTTCCTCCAAATTCTTTGATTTGTATCTCTCTTTGCACAAGGATGGCTAAAGGGTTGGGACAATGGGAATGTGCAATTGATCAGTTGCAGGAGTCCAATTGAAAGCATTCTTTTGAAGGAGACCAGTGAGAGGGGATGCAATTTTTCCATAGTTCTTAATAAATTTGTGATAATAGTGTGTTAAACCCAGAAAACCATGCAAACTATTGAGATTGTTGGGGTGAATCCAATCTTTCATAGCTTCAATTTTCTTAGGATCCACCTTGACACCATCCTTGCCAAAAAAATGACCCAAGTACTCCACTTTGAAGGCTCCAAAGGCACATTTAGATTGTTTGAGGAAAATTTAGTGCTGAGAAAGGATATGGAGAACTTGATCCACAAGGGAAAGATGGGTTGTCCATGTTTTACTATAGATGACAATATCATCAAATAAGAATAAGACAAAATGATGGAGAAAAGAGGAGGGGGTATTACACAAGCCAAAGGGCATGACCAAGAACTCATAGTGGCCCTCATGAGTTTGAAAGGTTGTCTTGGGAATGTCAACCTCCTTCATTTGTATATAGTGGTAACTAGAATGAGGATAAAGTTTAGTAAAGTAGTGAGTACCACTCAATTCATCCAATAGATCATCAACGATAGGAATGATAAACTTGTCTTTGATGGTGAATTTTTTGAGAGCACGAAAGTTAGGACACATGTGCACATGCCTTCTTTTTTTCAGGACCATGACCAGAGGAGAAGAATAGGGGCTGGTACTATTGGAGGATGACACCCATGTCAAGAAATTATTGAACAATTTTATCAATTTCATTCTTCTGGGAAAGGGATGATGATACAGGCAGACATTGGGAGGAAGAATGCCTAGAACTAGAGGAATGGAATGATCATGAACACTACAAGAATGGGGAAGGCCATGGGAGTGGAAAAAATAGTGTGGTGTTTGGAAATTATAGATTGGAGTTCAAGATGCACATATGGTGTCTCAACTGCTTGAATGGAATTGAGTTGGGAAATAATGCAGAAATGGCCTTTTTTGAGGATATTTTCCATTCAATGGGAACTGATGATCTCAGGGGAGATTCTTATGATGCCTTGGAACTTATACCAATGTCCATCCTGTTGAAAATACATGGTCAATTCCTTAAAATCCATGAGGATGGGATGAAGAGTGTGTAACCATTATGCACTTAACACAATGTCACAACCACCCATGTCGATAGCAAACATATGATATTCCAAGTTGTGCTGGCCAATTTGGAGACACATTTTCACAATGCCCCCCACATTTCATGGAACATCCATAGGCAATCATGATTTAAAAATTGTTGATTGCATGGATATAGAAATGGGTTCTTGATAAAGGCGTCGATGAATGAAATTATGAGTTCTACCACTATCAATTAGGATCATGGCCTTCCGGTTTTTAATGTAGCCAATTAGCTTGAGGTTTTAGGGAGAAGAGAAGCCAGTGAGTGCATTCAAGGAAATGATCGGTTCAAATTTTGGGGGATCAGATGGAAGAGTGATAGGAGCTATCTTAGATAGATTGGCTACATGAGAATCTTTGATCTTGTCTTCAACAACATCCTTAGAAATGGCCATGAACAACTTATGTTCCTTACACTTGTGCCTCGAAAAGTATTTTTCATCACAATTATAACAAATACCTTTGGGTTGGCATTCAACCATTTCTTCCCGGGTTAATTTTTGGATCTTGAGAGGGGTGGGATGAGAGGTAGAAGTGGAAGTGTGAGGGCATAGAGGGAAATAAGTTTTGTGGTGTTGGGAAAAAACAACATGTTGGGATTCCTTGGTATGTTGAGAAACTTCCAACCAAGTATGGGGGAGAGTTATGAGGACTTGGGCTCATATGTCATCCTTCAGGAAACTAATAAAGCATTCTTGGAAAAAAAGTATCAGACATGCCCTCTGTTCTGAAAGATAATTGCTTAAATGAAGCTATAAACTCTTCCATTGTACCTGACTATTTCAATTTGGCCAGATAGACCAGGGAGTGTGTATTAGTGTCAAGGCGGTCATAAAGTTCAGCCACAAACTAGGTCCAAGCCACATATCCTTGGAATGATTTGCAATGCCATTGACACCATTTCCAACGTTCAGGGTCCAAATAGAGGACACTGTAATGAAGTTTGGCCAAGTCATCAATGATGCCATGCAAGGAGGAGTACTGTTCCATTTGAGTGACCCAACCAGTGGGATCTGGGCCATCAAATTTTTTCACCTCCACTCGTGGAATACGAAGATAATGATGAAAAGGGTTGCACTAAAACTACTAGAAATTGGAGAAATTGGTACCTTCAAGGTTAGAAGGTTGATTAGATGAGGAATAGATTCCTGAAATAGGTAGTTTTTTTCAGGACCTTCATAAAAAATGAGTCAATTTGAGACTCAAGGTGGGATTCAAGCTGATTGACAAGGTGGGAATTGAGCTCCTTCTTTACTTCCTCTTTCAGGTGGTCCATTTTGGACTCAATATGGGTAGCTATACAATTTTCAAGGTCTTGGTTGTGAGTGTTGGCCATGGTGAGGGTAACACACAGGAAGAGGTGGAAAAGAAAGGTGGGTGAAAGGGTAGGGTGGGTCCATGGAAAAAAAGGCTAAGAAATGATAGGTATCACTGTTATTATCATGAAAAGAGGATTCCAATGGAATATGTCCCAAGTAGGGGTGCCGAAAAGGGGGTCGAGACCACAAGAAAAAAATGCTAAAAATTGATAGGTACCGCTATGATTAGGATGAAAATAGGAGTCCAATGGGATAGGTCTCAAATAAGGGTGCGAGAGACTAGATCATTCCCTTATCCATACTACCCGACTACCCAAGTACTAGAGAGTATCTCCTCGAGAGTTGTTCTCATTGGAACTATAACAATCAGGTGACTGATTGGTTTATCTATGCAGGGATTCATGATATCTAGATCGATCTATATATAGGTGTTGTCTGATGCACTACCACTTGAAAGGGTACCAATATGGGTTACAAGGGTGGTCAACAATGTGCGTTGATGTACCACTTGTAATTCTTGCATGTATGCTTCCTTGAACACGTATTTATGTGATGAACGACAAATCTTTGTATCTTTAATATGTTGCAATATGTCTCTACCCTGAAAAAATAACCCACAATGTTCTGCCAAGGAAAGTGCTCTGATACCACTTTTAAGGTACCATATCTATTATAATAGTTGAAAACAAAAATATTGCAAAGAATAACAACGAAAAAACACAATAGATGAAACCACAACACCAAAATAATACCTTTATTGATAGGAAACAATGTTCACTTGCTTCTTTGAGGGGGAAACCTCTAGCAGAGAAATGCTCTATTAGAATGATTCTCAAGACAAAACTTCTCATGACTCCTACTCTTATTTATACTAATTATATATTCTAAATATCATTCTAGAGGAAGATCCTTCTAGAAGAGAGAAGTTCTATTAGGTCTTTTTACATTGACTTATTCCAATTTATTAAATATCTCTTATTAACTAATGCTAGCCATTATTACATAGAAATATAGTATAGTCTCGTATTTGGTGTCTAATTTTGAAGGGAAGCACTTTTCTTTCTTTACTTTTATCATCCCTTAATATGTAGTACTTATGCTATGTCATTAGATATTTGACTATTCTCTCATTGAATTGGTGATGGCCTTCCCATTATAGATTCAAGTTATAAGAAACCCACTCACAAATTCAATGACTACTTGACTCTTCTGATAAATCAAATTTTACAATCAAGTTAAGTATAGCCGCATCACACAACCTAGACCCAAAACATGACCAAGACAAAATGTTCAAGTCATTAAAAAATGCAGTCGTTAGTAGTCAAAGATGTTTTAAAGCATGCCAAATTCTAATAATACCTCATCATAAATGTTTACGCTCTCGAATTCCATGCCCATGTGGATATGGGTGTTATCGTACTTTGATTTTAAGTCGCATCCCCATATGGGTATGGACAATTTTGTGTTGGGTTGTATCGTATTTCTATGTTGTATCGATAGATTTGATTGAGTGAATGAATTCACTACAATCTTGCATGATTTATTACATGCTTGTAAGTACCGCAATGCTTCTAAGACCTAATCAAATCCCGAATCTAGTGAGAGGTATTAAAATATAAACAGAATTATCATTAGAAAAGCCTCAATATGCAAGATTCAAAATTCACAAATTATCATTACAACTCCCTCGATATGCAAAATTCACAATTCACACATTATCTCTACAAATAAATCCCAAAGAAAAGTTAATTCTTGACACCAATAGATCTATATAATTATTGTATTTTGTCACTCTCTCCTTATCTCCCTTTTTCTGGAAAATTTACATGATAATCATAGCTATGTTCATCATATGATGCAAGATAACACAATAAGAAAATATAACTCTCAATTAGAGCTCTCAAACACAGAGAAAAACTTTCAATATCAACAGTGTCTTGGCAGCTCATTCCAAATTAGCAAATCAATCGTGTTTCCAATTAGTTATTAGCATTATTTTCTTCAGGGATACTCTCCAATGACAACCTCCATCCACTGTGACTTCTCAACCGCACTACAGTACCACAATTCCCTTCATATTGATTATACATTGTGGTACTTTGATCACCTAATTTAGCTTGAATCTCCACTAACATCTCCTCCATGGCCGCTCTCTTAGTCAAATCATTACACAACAATTTTTCCAGTGCTTTATTTCTAATTACAAGCTTAACCCTAACAACACCTCCCGTGTTCTTACATGAAACCGTTAGTTTCAAGTGTTGGAGAAATAATGTAGAATCTATTAGTTCTGATTGTGTTTGTATTTAGGACTTAGATATTATTTCCTAAGAGTTTGTTCTAACTCCCAACTGGTATATTTCATTTTATTCATTATTGATTAATACGAAGATGTGTGGCATTGCTTAGGATGCCTCCAAGAGTAGCCCACCTCACCTGTGAGGAGCTGGTATCATCTCCAATTTCAAGTTGGTATTAGAGCCTTGAATATAGGCATCTGGATAGAGTGTCCTTACTACTGAGGAAATAAGAGAGACGTTGTCACAACTACGTGGAGGAGATATCATGTTGGAGTATTGTGTACCTATGAGGAGATATCACGACTATTGTTGTTGGTCTAGTGGAGATCAGATCGGTGCGAATAATGTTTGAATGAGATTTGATCCCTAATTCAGTGTGGAGGAGTCTGCCTTTAATATTGAAGACTTGCCAGAGTGCTATCCTGCATGGAGTACGATCATTTGCATTGAGAGACGAAAGCCCGTACAGATTGTGGTGTCTAGAAAAGTCATCATCTCCAAAACTATCATCGAAGTTGTGCACACTACATCGCCCTGTGAGAGAAGTTTTGAGCCTCCTCCATCTACTGAAAGAAGATATTGGAGCCACCGGTTTCATATATTGTGGCAATGATGGGTTAAAAGGAGCTCAAGAGATAGTGTTGTTAGAGGGAGATCCACCACTATTATTGGTGAATGTCTACTTAAAGGCCTCGATTGGCACACCCTATTTGTTCTCATGCACGTCCAGAAGTGGAGGTAATAGGTGCACCAATATCCTCAAGGGTTACCATTGTTGAAGATCCGTGGAGCCAGAGAGAAGGTCGAAAGTGTGAGGCTAGAGAGAGTCTGTAGAGCTAGCGAGGAGGTCATAGCCTGTAAGAAGATCACAGCTCATGGGAGATCGTGATTTGGGTTTTCAAGTAGACCCAAGTAAGCCACATATAAGAGATAGGGTGCAAGAACACACCCACCAATTGAAGTTCATGGGTTTAAAAACCAATATATCTACAGTTGTTTATAATTTTTTTGAAGGATTCGTGTTGTTAAGATATAGCTACCGCTCAATGGAAGAGGGAAAACCGCCACCATCCAAAAGAATGTATTCCTGCAGGTAAATAATCCAATACTGGAAGAGAACCTCCCTCTTTTATTTGTAGTAGTCGCTAGAGTAATGTTTTAATGTGGTGTAATATGCAAGGTGTGAGGAACTGAGGGAATGATAGAGGTACAATATCCCAACACTAAGGCTACCTGCGTGGAGGAATAAATCACCTTCATACTGATGTGAAAGTCGTAGTGAGAAAATGGATAGTGAAAGTCGTTATTGGAAAAGGAGACATTACGCTATAAAGGAGTCTGTGTGTGTGGAAGGTCATTGTTGTTGAAATTTGAATCAATGTGAAGGAATGGGTCATCAAAGAAGATTGAAAAAGCTCCGGAGAGAGTTGAAACAGATGCAGAGAATGAATCAACAAGAAAAGTTATTATAATATGCATATCAATATGATTTGTTTTCAGCTAAGGTAGCAGTGTTTGACGAGCATAATGCATAAATGGATCCGATCAATGACAAATTTGATGAAATATACGAAATAGTGATGCCAAATTTTCCATTCTTCTCAAGTATAAATTATGAACCTTGTGCAACAAAAATGAAAAATTTACTATGCTTAGTAGATTTATTGCATTATGATCATGAAGGTTGTGTCAATTTCTATGATAAGAGAAGAGGTGTAATAGAATTACAACTTATTATGTCAACAGTGGATGAAAAAATATTGTCTAGTATTTTTCTTGAATTTGGCGAAGTAAGTAGCCCAAAAATACTTTGGGATATTCTTGAAATGAAGAAGTGGAGTGAGAATGTTGAAGTTCATGAAGACATTGTTGTTGAAAATGATGATTGTGTTGAAATATTTGTAGTTGAAATAGAAACTGAAAATGGTAGCATTGAAATTGCAATGATTAATGAAAAAAGTGTGTCTGACAGTAGAGTCGCATGTCATAGTAAGTAAATTCCCTATGATGAAATGTTTAGTGATTTGATTGATGATGGAGATGAATGTGTAACTGTTGATGAACCCTTGTGTGAATCTTTGGTAAATTTAGTCAAATTTGATGAAAACTATTCATCTCATGAAGAGTGGTCAAATCTATTGCATGAGAAACATCTTATTGATGAACTATTGTTTGGTGAGAAGAGAAGATCAATTTCATACAAAAACCAAGTGAAAGACAACCTATTTTTAGTTATAGATCCTGGTAAAGAGGTTGACGACATGAAACAACCAGTTGTGATAGCAGCTAAAGTTGAAAATGAAGATTATTATGCAACATTAGAGGCAAGGAAGAAAGACGAAGAAATGAAAGCTCTCTTAGAAGAGAAAAATGAAAATAACCAATATGGCGCTTCCTATAATTTTTCATATGATTGTAATTTTTTTTTTGAGTGTGCAGGTTTACAAGACAACAACTCATTTTCAATAGTGACTAATTATGAAGAAAACATAGAAGAAAATGAAGAAATTAAGGAAGAAAATATTGAGTCAATTTTTATGGTGTGGAGCCCAGAAGAAATCAAGTATTATTATGAATTGATGTTGCAACTGTCCATTGAGCATGACATTGATGATTGTATCCACTTATGAGAAGTTGGAATAATTTGCAAGCATTAAATACAAACGCTTCCAAGAACCTGTAGAGGTGTTGAGGACAAAGAACAATAGTGAGCTTCCAAGTTCCAAAATAAAGAAGAACAAAGGCAAGATGAAAGTAAAGAAAAATAGAGTCAAGATGAAACATATTTGGAGCAACAAGCCAAGGAAGAAGCTCCATCTTCATCACTATATGACAACAAGAAAGGTCAAGATGAAATTGTTAGAGTTAAGTTGTAAGCCTATATGACACTAAGACCAATAGGAATGTTACTTATGTTAGGCATTTGTATTGTAGACAATCCATTTATCTATTAAGGGGGAGTGTTGGAGAAATAATGGAGAATCTATTAGTTCTGATTGACTTAGATCATATTTCCTATGAGTTTGTTCTAATTCTTTACCTAATTTATTTCTTTATATTCATGACTCATTAATATGAAGATGTGTGGAATTTCTTAAGATGCCTCTAGGCATAGCCTTCCTCACCTGTGAGGAGTTGGTCTTATCTCCAATTTCAAGTTCAAGGAGCTGAAATCTTATGCTTCTTTGCTTTCGCTTGATCTTCTTCTCCTTTTTTCTTTGCACTTATGTCCATCTGATCCATACTTCTCAACATCCCCAACATGATGAAGGGGCTTCTCTCGTAGGCCGCCACGGGCTTCGGTGGAAACAAGTTTAGAGGTACAAAGTGCAATACATTTTCCCATTTAGTTAACCTCTATCGGAATCAATTCAAATCTAGCCTCTGGTTGTCAATCAATGGAAGCCTATGGGGCAAATGATGCTTTGTGATTTAGTCATATATATATTACAAACGCGAGTCTATCCTAAGATATTAGAGAAATTTGCAACGTTAGTGGGTGCAATTGAATGATCAAAATTCATATTGATATTCTTTGTGTGGCATTAGTGGGTGTAATTCAATGTTCAAAATTAACATCGATATGCTCTGTGCAGCGTGAACCGGTGTAATTCAACGTTCAAATTGATTTGGAATATCATTTAAGATTTTTTTTGGATTTGTCAAATTTATGAAATAAGAAGTTGGAGGACAAAGGAAAATTGACCGACTTGTGATGTATGACATTTAAAGATGTAAATAGATTAATAAAATTAGATTGATATTTAAAGAATTATTGAATATTATATTAATAATTTAAAAATGTGTTCACATATCATGTTGTTGAATATTTTCCAAATGTTCAAAATCATGTAAATAGATTAATAAGATGAGGTTGAGAGTATCAATATGTATTTCAATTGTTGTGATATTTGTGTGGATATGCCAAACATTGTCTTTACATAAATATTTTTCTCCATAAAAATATTAAAATGAAAATCAATCATTATGCAATGTGGAAATGATTGTTGTTTTGGAGTCTTTTTATCAATTTTTTTTTTTTTTAAGTAAAAAAGATGGAGATTCCTTCTATATTAAGTAGCAAAACATAACAATGTTTCTGGGTTACCCATTGTTTTGCCAATTAATCGGAAACCGAAACACAATTAACCCTTGTTCAAGTAGAACTAGATTGCCATCAATCCTGCTCGAGGGAAACTCGGATTGATGGTAAGCCATGGCCTAATTGTACTTAGAGTCTTACAGAAAATAACTAGAATGACATAGAAAACTATGAAAAAAAGACTGTAATCTTTGGACAGAACCATAGTTGTTACTTGACTACGTCTGAGGTGGCCTCCAAGGTAGCTGGAATGACAAAGTGTTGAAGGCAGTTTGGGCATCTTTGTCCTGGTGGCACGTTGGAATAAGCGTTGAAGAGCATGTCCACACGTTGGGCCATGAGGGTGCCATGATAGGCGTGATCCACCATTTGGCTCCTCAAATAGAAAACCAAATTGAACACATCCAGATGGAGTAGAGTTGGCAGGTCATGCCACGGGGTTTGCATGTAGGAGAGAGGAGGTGGTGCAAGGATTGGACCAGCCTTCGTTGCCTATCCACTGTGCTCACTTGTCTCTGCATCCACTGGCTCGTTTGAGTGTTCTATCCTGGTTCGCTCTGGGCCTAGGTCCTGAGGTTCCATGTCCATTGGAGTCTCCTCTTCAGCATAGAAGGTAAATCCCTCCTCCAGTAGCATAATAGTTTCCCTGTCATGATAGTTCTCGGGGCCATGTAGGGGTGCGCCCATTCTTAAATCACTTGGAGGATCCCAAATTTATGGGACTGTGAACATCTCTGAAGTCTTCTGGAGGGGCTCCTCCAGTGTTTCCTCTATGACATATGCCATGGATGTCTCCTCAATGTATGCTACAACTAGAGGCTCCACGATAATTGTTGTAAACATAGGCTCCCCGATGGCTACTACAACCGGAGGCTCCACGATGATTGTTGCAACCAGAAGCTCCATGATGTCTTCTGCAACCGAAGGGGCATTACCATCAATTCTACTGTGTTGAAGTTGGATTCGGGCAATGGTGAGTGTCCTCTCCATTTCTTACAATCGATTTCTCTGAGCAGCATAGGAATGCCAGGAAGAGCCTCGACGAGGTTTTCCCCGCTCTCGTGGAATCGAGCTGGAGAGGCTGCTGGGAAGTCTGAAGAGAGTAAGAAAATGGCTATTGCAAGGTTCCCTACTATATCCCTGGTGCAGAGCCGAAATGAAATGGAGAAGGGCATAGTCTGAATGCGCTAAAAGAATGAGAGCCGACGGGACGACCGACGTCATTAAATCCTCTGTGTGAGTGATCATCATGGTTAGACTACTCGCACGAGGGGCAAGTCCTGTTTGAGGAGGGTGGTAGTTGGAGGCCGCTCCCATCGTTAATGCTGAGGGGATGGGAGTCAACCGACCTCATTTAAGGCTTGGTCTGGATCCGTGCCATGAGGCTCAGGAGGTCTTCATGGCACCCCACCCAGGGGATGAAGATCTTTGTGGGTGATTTCTTGGCACCTTTTCAAAAGATCGTTGAAGTCAGAGATCTGTGCTTGACAATGGATTTGCTATGTTTCAGTGTTGATTCCCTCATTTGCAAGGTAGTCTGCGACCTTGTTGGAATCCCTTTTTACATGTGAGGGGATGATCGTGAGGTTGGGGCAGAGGAAGGCTCCAAAGTCCTCCAATAGCCCGGATAGGTGCCAACTAGATGATATATCAGTAGGACATTCGCCATGGAGAATTCGAGTGATGAGGTGAATGATGATCTGAGAGTCTTCCTTTGCAATGATCCGCTAATAGTGGTTTTCCAGTGCTATCTTGAGGTGTTTAAGAAGGTTGGGAAGTTCCACTACATTATTTATGTTTTCCCCCAGATAGCCTACTGTCAAGTAAAGGATTTCTCCCTCTGAGTTCTTGAGAACAACCCCAAATCCTGCTGGGCATGGGTTACCTTTAGAGGCCTCGTCGAAGTTGATCTTTATGAAACTTGTAGGGGGTGGAGAATAGAGTCTTAGGCTACATTGGAGGTGTCTGACCACATATTTGGTTGCCTAGTTTTGGAAGTCTAGGTTCCAGGCTTGAAAGATGCATTCCTCCTTTTTATTGCAGATCAGGTCACTAGGGGTCCAAGCCTTACTCTTGATTGTTTCAGAGATGCATGCCACCACCTTCTTCTAGAATAGGGTAGGAGGGGAAGTTTTTGAGTGGAATATCCTTTGATTTATTTCTTTCTAGATTTTCCAGAGTGTGAAGCCTGGGAGTAGCTGTCAAGTTCGCTTGAGGATATGGTTAGAGAAAGAGATAGAGTCCCAATGCTCTAAAGTATCCTGAATATTGTCCCTGTGTCGATTTGAGCAACACATCCTTTGGGATCCTTGATCCTAGATTACTTGACTATATGGGCATCTATTAAGGAGGTGTTCCATGGTCTCTTGTTGCTGTTGATAGAGTGTGCACATCGAGGGGCCTATGAAGCCCTTTTTTCTGAGATTGTCCCAAGTGAGGATGCGGTTTTGTGCTGTCAGCCAGAGAAAGAAGGAGACTTTGGGCCATAGGTTAGGGTTCCATATTGTGCTCCATATGTGTTCCATATCCTGATGTTGATTGTTTCCCTATAGGTGATAAGCTTCTTTGACTGAGAATTTGCGTGTGGTAGAGTGACCCCATCTAAGAATGTACTGACTCTCCCTGATTGGAATTTTTCTGTGTCTTGCACAATCTTGTCAGGCCTGTAAATTCACCTCATTCGAGAGATGAAGAGTCTGATGATATGTTCTCCATTGCCTCCAAGTCATACCCCTTTTCGTCATTATCCAAAGATCTTTAACCCGGTGATAGGCTTCCTATTGGAGAGTTAACTTGAGGGGACTTAGTTCTTCCAGATTGATTAGAGGTGTTTGCTACTGCCAAGTGTCCTGCCAAAATAAGGTTCTTTCTCCATTTATGATTTCCTAAAAGGCATGCTTTTGGATTAGAGTTCGATTCTACAAGGATGTGTTCCAAATGTCAGAGCCTTGTATTGGGTCATTGAGTCGAATTAGTTGATCCTGCCAGGTGGTCGGAGCATACTTCTGCTTCCATAGTTGTGCTCAAAGTGTTGTGGGGTGCTAGAGCCATTGCCACCACATTTTTTCTCCCATGACTTGGTTTATCTTTCCCAGATCACGAAGGCCAAGGCCTCCTGAGTGTTTGGGCCTGTAGATCTTTTCCCAGCTTACCAGGGCCCATTTTTTATTAGGTTGGTGTCCATTCCATAAAACATTGCGTTGAAGTGACCTGATCACTCTGATGACTGATTTAGGCACTACCAGGGTAGAGAAGAGGTAGGTGGGTAGGGCTTGTAGGACATATTTGGGGAGGACTAAGCAGGCTATGGTATTGAGAGGTCTGAAGGTCCAGTTGCTTAGCCTGTGGGAGATTGAGAGGATTAGGCTATTCCAAGATATAGAGCGCACTAGTTCTCCCATAAGGGGTATGCCTAGGTAATTGGATGGAAGGGAGCTCTTGGGAATGCCAAGGAGGTAGGAGATATGATTTTGGACCCCTAGTGGAGTGTTGAAGAAGTAAATCTTATATTTGTCCAGGTTGAGAGCCATACCTGAAGATTCTTCGAAATCGAAGAGAATATAGTGGATCTTGTTGGCCTCACTCACTGTAGGGGTGTTCATAAGTAAGGTATCCTCTACAAATTGGCTATGAGAGGGAACATGATGAATATTGTGGAGGTGTAGGCCCAACAGGGAGCCTTCCCTGATTTTCGCTTTGATGTAATGTCCCAGTCCTTCCGCCATGAGGAAAAAGAGGAAGGGGGAGAGAGGATCTCCTTGCCGGATTCCTCTTGTTGGGGAGAAAGGCTGAGAAGGGACTCCATTGACCAGAATAGAGAATAAGGCATAAGAGGTGAGCTTAAGGATCCAGTTCACCCCAAAACTAGCAAAACGAAAGGATTCAAGTATAGAGCGAAGGTACTGCCAGCTCATTCTATCGAAGGCTTTTGAAAGGTCAAGTTTGATGAGCATACCTGGGGTTTTGGTTGTATTTAAAGAGTGTATCACCTCCTGTGCAAGGATGACACTATCCATGATTTATCATCCTTCCACGTAGCCCGTTTGTTCTTTAGATATGAAAAAGGGAAGAATAGGCTTTAGGCGCATGGCTATAACCTTGGTGATGATTTTGTAGATGACATTGCAAAGGGAAATTGTCATGTACTGCTTCGGGTGGGTGACTCTTTCCTCTTTCAGGATGAGGGTGAGAAAGGTAGCATTTAGGGCTGAGAGTACCTATCCTAAGGTTCTAGATTCCTACATTGCCTTCCAGGCTTCTTCCTTTATTAAAGCAATGATGGAAAAAATCCATAGTGAATCCATCAAGGCCTAATGATTTTCCTGAGGGCATGTCCTTGACTACCTTGTCCACCTCATCTTGCATGATAGGTCTCATCAAGGCCTCATTATGTTCCTGCGTAACTAGCTTGGGTATGTGTTTGGTTATTTTCTGGATGCCGTCCTCCCTGTTTTCATTAGTTTCCATGAGAAGTTCCTTGTAATAGGAGTTGAGTTCCCCTGCGATCAGTTTGTGTTCTTGTATGGGATTCCCTTGGGCATCTTCTAGTTGGGTTATCCTGTTGATGTATCTACGATGTACCACCACATGATGGAAAAACTTGGTGTTCCTCTCTCCCTCTTTGATCCATTGAACTCTAGATTTCTGGTGTCACAGAATTTATTCCTGCCTTTTTTGCTCATCCAACTCTGCTCATAGTTATGCTTCTTCCTTCATGAGGTCGGGGGTTCTGAGTCCTGAGATGAAGGTTTGTTGTAGTTCTTCCAATCTATGTTCAATTGTCTGAATGATTTGTAGTATGTTTCCAAAGGTAGTTTTGTTCCAGTACTTTAGGTGTTGCTTGAAATTTTTAAGGCGTTGCTGGAATTTGTACATGTAGGTCCCATGATCGATTGCTACCTCATCCCACCAGGAATTTGTGAGTTGAGGGAAGTCAGGATGGGAGTGCCATAATTTCTCAAATCGAAAGGGCTTGATCTTAGGAGTGTCCCTGATATCCATGCATAATGACATGGGTCAATGGTCCGATCCTGTTTTTTGCAGGATGTTGACTTCCATGGAAGGATCCTCCTCTAGAAGGGCTTTTGAAAGAAGGAAACGATATAGATGACAAGCTACCTGTTGGTGACCAGATCGTCGATTGGACCAAGTGAACATGCCATTTCTAGTTTCAATATCTACTAAGTGCAATTGATTAATGAGTGATTGAAACTTACCACTGTCTTTCTCTAGGCATTTGGTTCCTCCAGTTTTTTCTTCCAGTGTCAGGATTATGTTGAAATCTCCCCCTAGGATCCAGTGGGGCGTGCTCAGAAGCATTTTGATGTGATCTATTTTTTCCATGAATCTTTCTTTATCATTTGGGCTTTGCGGTCCATAAACATTGGTGATGGATCCTTCCTTGCTTGATATGGTGACCATGAAGTGTGTTGTGAGCATGCCTGAGGTGGAGAAAGGTTGACTTAAAGTGATAGTATTCAGGTTCTAGAGGATAGCTAGTCCCTCGGAGGCACCCGCTGAATCTGAGTAGATGAAGTCACATCCATGCCAGCTCTTTTGAAAAATGTTTTCTGCTTCTACTCCTGCACACTTCATTTCCTGGAGCAGGATTATATCTGGTTTTTCTTATTTAATGAAATCTTGGAGGATCCATTGTTTGGATCATCCATTGAGTCCTCTAACATTCCATGAGATTATCTTCATCATTGGGAGTGTGGTGGTGGGTGGAGGTATCCCTTCGAGATCCATTGGATCTGTCCTAAGTTTAGAAGGAGGTTACCTACTTCTTTGATTAGTTGTTGTGTTGATTTACACCCTCTTATTTTTTTTTCCTTTGGTGTATGCTTTGCTTCTGTGCCTGGATCTGTGGCTATGCCAAGCCTAGCTGTGGATCCAGTGGTAGAGTCAACAAAAACTGTGTGGACTTTGCGTAGTTGTTCTATGGGAATGGTTTGCAGATATTTTCGATTAAGAGCCTCTTCAAGTTTCTCCAGGTCTATATCCTCTAGATCCTGATCATTCAAGTGCATCTGGATATCGCCATCAGTCCCAAGTGTTTTAGTTGGGGGTATTCCTAGAGTCTACGTAGAAGGAGGGTCAGTTTGTCGCTTTCCTTTCTCTCGGGCCTTTGCCTTGTGTGGATCTTGAATCTCCTCAACATTCAGTAAGTTACTTAGGACATCATAAGAGTTTTTGGTGGGGATCTTTGGAGCTGTGCTAGTAGTCTGTTTCCGTGGAAGGTTCTTCTTTTTTCCTGGGATTGCTATAAATCCATCCTTTTGCTTGGCTTCCCCTGCATTGTTATTCAGGATGTTTAGAGGGAATTCTCTGAAGATATGGCCATGCTCATGGCACTTTCTACAACCAAAGGGTATATGTTCATAGTCTATCATTTGGCCCCAATCTTCATCTTGATACTCAAGTGTGATAGATCCAAGTAGAGCTCTTGATGTGTCCATGTAGACACATATTTAGGAATATGATGTGTACCTTCTCTGCCTTGTTGCTTATGATGATTTGACATAGCTTTCCACTATATTTCCTATTCCCACGAGTATTTCTTCCGACCAAAATTCCTGGGGCAGAGAGTAGAGTCTGATCCAGACTAGTGACATTTTGAAGTCTTCCTTTTCCAGGCTGAAGCGGTTTGTTCAGAACCTCAAGAATAACTCGACAAAGTTGTGGAAGTATGGCCCATTGTCAAATATTTTTTCCTTGTCCTGGAAGTTGTATAGGATGATTGTGAAGAAACCTTTGGACCTAAGTTGGACCTCATAATCACCGTTGGGGTTCCACCAGTGTTTGATCCATCGATTTAGGTCCCGTTCAGAGGACCAGAGTCCAAGGAACTTGAGGATTAGTGCATGATCCCACATGAAATGAGTGTGCTCACTCACCCTATTCTATCTGATGAGATATAGAGGTGGTTTTTCTGATTGATGGATGCATTTCCCCAGTTCCCAGCCGCAAGGTGCTTTTGGCTGTGACGAACTAGCCTCGACATCCATTTTATTTCTAAGTCCTTGTTCTTGAGATAGTATATGGTCTCGCAGGTGTGGTGACAGCTTGAAGGTAGGTCATTTGGCCCTCGTACCGGCTCAGTCATTGGCAGTTACATCGTTGTAAGAGGGGGGTTCCCCCACCCCCTTCCGGGATCATTACGTCTTCTCAGTCTGTAGTGATTTCACGTATCTGAGTGGTTCCAGCGACAAGCTTGTCTGACAATAGGTCAGTGCATGCAGTGAAAGGTCAGGGATCGTTGCAGAGTGCTAGGGTTTGCAGAGCCATTTTTCCTAGAGTAGTTGTAATTTTAATTTTGCTATGTCTTTTTATCAATGTTAATGGAATCATTATTGAATAGATTTTCAAGACAATGAATCATAACCAAATCATCGTAATAAAAAAGAGTAGTTATTATATGATGAATATGATTTTGAAACAAAATTTAGTTAGAGGAATTATTAAACAATAAATTTATTGATGTTTTATTTTACCATAAATGTACTTATGCATTTGACATTTTGAATATAAATTGATTAAAATAAATTTAGTAAATTTCTTTTTTTTTTTTGAAGAAACAAGTTCATCAATAAAATGTTCATTATAAATAAATAAGGAAAAAATAGACGGTACCATTGATCCATCAATCAATCAAATTATAATAGGTAGGCATTTCCAATTTATTTTGGATGAAATACTTAAATATCCATAATCAATCAACTTATAATAGTTATGTACTTGGCTTGTAGATGAGTTGGTGATGCACCATGTGTCATGCTTCAGGAATGTGTAGCTACACCTAGAGGTTATAGTGGTATCTTCCTGAATCAACCCACTATCACTCAAGTAGGAGCCCATCCTAGCACTACAAGGAAAAGACCTTGTAGCAGAGATTATAACGAAGGTTTTTAGTGTTACAAAATTGGCAAAAATTATCAAAAAACCTCTGCTAAAACATTTTTTTTTGGTAGCCGATGTTTTTGCGGAGATTATAATGGAAATTCATTATAACTATAAAAAGTATGGGCAATTGAATTTTTTAGTGGATATTTTTCTAGGCAATGCGCTTCATGGTGTATATGCACCGGTCAATTCTCAAACTTAAAGCATCGATGCTTACATTTCATCGAAAGCACCGGGGTAGTCAAAACAATATTGGGGCACTGATGCTCTTATAAATAATAACGCACTGGTGCTTTAATAATAACAATGCATTGGTTGAATCTATGATACCATGCACCGATGCATTACAAGACAAACCCGACCGATGCATGAAATGTAGAATGCACCAGAAGACCGATTTTTATTATTATAATCGTTGTTGTTAAAATAGTATTACGATTAGTGTTGGTTCATTATATTACATCAACGGTGCTTTTTAGCATTAAACAAACCTGTTTTCATTTCTCTTTTTAGAAACATCGACCTATGACAGCGCAATTATTGTTATTTTTTAATTTCATTATTCATAAGAAAATTGACATATATCTTATAACTGTGTTCATATAAATTAAATTTTGATTAGTTCATTTGGATACGATGTTTGTATTAATTTGTTATATCATCATATTTCACATATCTTCATTATAATAGGGTGAGTGCAAGCTAATGATGGTCTCTCATGACGCGTTAGTGGCAATGCAAACATGTAAAAAGATCAATCTATTAACTTGGAGGGATTATTCAAGGTACTTTTATAATGAATTTAAATATGGTGTAATGAGATGAAACGTATGAAATTGAATTAACTTTCCGAATATACAACTTTTATTCGTAGATATTGTGAATAACTAGGTTAAATTTGTTTTCTTCTAAAAGTGGTAACTTATTTTTCCAACAAAATATAAGGTATATTTTTTAGTTCGTGTAGGTGTTGAGTGTATTAACGATGGAATTGCATTCCAAATGTTTGAATACTTGTAGAGAACCCTTTTTTATTTTGTTGTGTATTTTTTGAAAATTTTTAATATTAATTTTTAATATTTTTTAAATTATCAAAGTCAACATATACCTAAAATTACCATGTTTTTTGTTTATGCAGGGTAAAAGGGTCTTAAAATGATCAAAACATTTTATTTTCGTTTATATCGTAGGTATTAGTCTCATCTTGTACCGCATATAACTCATTTGAGTAATGGTTAATCCAAGAAAAAGTTATAGCATAAATAAGAGAGGTATGTATTATAGGTTTTTGATACATGTGAAGACAAAAATAGATTAAAAATAGTAAACAATAATAATCTTAAAAAAAGGTATATATTTGAAATATGCATATCCAACTCGATCTATCTCTATAATTTTGTCAACAACCGAATTGTGTAGCCTATAAAAAAATAACATCAAAGACAAAGATATAAAGGGGTATTAAAAAAAATGGAGGTTTTTATGAATTTGCAGACCGAACCACTAGGTTTGTCATCCAAAACCTAAATCTGAGCCAACCAAGTCAACATACACCTTATCAATCCCGCCTAAAAAAATTGAATTCAAATAAGTGCACACGTGCTCTAGGAATGCGCACACACTACAAGAATGCATGTGCACTCCTCTTTTTCTTTATCTCTGCCCCTCTCACACTCACATGCACTCACTCTCCCCTCCCACTC
>ML816856.1:45868-57767 GCA_009831015.1 Picea engelmannii
CTCCCTCTCCTTCCCTCTCACACACTCAAACACTCCTTGTCTAGCCCCCCTCTCTTTCTTTGTCTTCCCCCCTATCACACTCACACATTATCTCTCTAACCCTCTCCTCCCTATATCTCTCACCCTCCCTCTCACTATCTCTCCTATCTTTCTCTCCTACATATACCACCGCTTTCTCTCTCTCACTGTTAGTCTAACTCTCACTATATCCCCCTCCATATCTCTCCTTAGTCTAGGCCTCCAAATGGTTCACTGCAATCTCACTATCTCTTTGCCTCCAAAAAGTCCTTTCAATTTGGTTTCACTGCAATATCATAATCTCTAAGCCTCCAAATGGTCATAATGTCCATTTCAGTAGGTTCCATTCCTCCAAATATCTTGTCACTAGACCCATGGTTTGATGTAGACCATGACCTAGACCACCATATAGAGCTATATATAGATTTAGACGTTGACCTAGAGATTAATGTAGACAATGGCATAGACTCCCCTATCTCCATATAATCCTAGGCATAACTTATACTCAATCCTTAACCCCAACTTAACTCAATCCCTGAGTGCACTATCCATATACCTTGTGTACAACCCTTGCACTCACATCACACACATCTTGCTTCTCTAACCATTTCTCTATCCTTGAAAACACTTTCATTCATAACCCCTTAGAAATTAGTTGTCTCCATACCCCTATGCAATTTTATTCATAAAATGGTTTGGTTTATATTAAATGCTATATTCGTTGCATTAAGAGCACACAGGTGCTCCTGTGACTTGACTGGATTGGTCGTTTATGCTCAAAAGGAACACACACGTGATTTAGTGCACACATATTATAGGAACGCGTGTACGTTCTTGCTAGGAATTTTTTGGTACCAAGCACACCCCACCTCATCTATCTCATGGTCTAGAAAAAACATGACATCTTCAGACAAAAGCATCTTGCACATAAAGGTTTTATTTTTTTAGTGTTCTTGTTAGATTCATAAATACTTTTTTGCTATTGTCAGAGCATTGCAGAAAAATTTGGAAGACAACTTTGTCAAGTGAAATTGGAATTGTTGTTTGTATGTAATTGTGTCTTCTTGGATTTGGAAGACAATTTTTTCCAAGTGCAATTTGAATTGTTGCTTGTATTTTCTTGTGTCTTCTTGGAGTTAGTAGACAATTTTTTGGAAGTGCGATTGGAATTGTTGTCTGTATATTCTTATTTCTTCTTGGACTTGGAAGACAAATTTGTCCAAGTGTGATTGGAATTATTGTTTGTATCTTCTTGTGTGTTCTTGGAATTGGAAGACAAATTTTTCCAAGTGCAATTGGATTTGGAATTGAAATTATTCAATGTATCTTCTTTTTTAATACAAAAAAAAAAATTCTCCACTTGGTTGTGCCTTATTACATAATACAAAGAAAAATTTGTGGTGGGTGTTTCGAAGCCAATTATTATATGTAACCATGGGGAACCACCCGATTCAAGAAATAAATTCCTCAAGAAAAAATAAATTGATAAAAAAGGTAGAATAAGAAAGAGAAAAAGAAAATTTATGTATGTCAAAGAGAAGGATTTCACATGAGGGAAATCCAATTTCTAGCACAATAGATGTTTCTAATGTTTCTCCTCCATCACCAGAAGCAAAGTGCAAGATTTCATTAGAGAGTAATCCAAATAATATCTCATCAAGACATTTTTTTGTGAATGAACAAATGATGGAGGATGTTCTTGGAGCTAATTATACAATGGATGAAATTAGAGAAGCAACTAGTGTAAAACATTGTGGTGAAGATGTTTTGGTGGTGCAATCTCTTGTTGGATAGTCAAATGTGCACTCTCCTCCCACATTTGATTCTTCAGTGATTGAAGGGTCAAGAAATCCAACATTGTTTACTCTACAATAGGGAGGTCAAGAGTCCCATAATAGGGGTTCATCGTCCCTACCTAGATTGAGCATTGCATGACAAAGAACTCCTAAATGAATTAAGGTCGATGAAACTATTCTAGCATCACTTGACGGTAAGTTACCTAACCATACTATTAATTATCACTCTTATAAAATCATTCAAGAATATTTTGAACCAAAATCTGATGCTGCTAAATGTCAATTATTTTAATCTTTGTTAAAATATAGAAGTTTGACTGCTGTTAGAAGAATTTTAGGCATTAAAATAGTCAAAAGTGTAGAAACAAGTTATCATATAGTACGAAACCTTGTAGATGATTTTCAAAAAATTGGTAAGAAGTCTCATTCTAAAGACCACAATGCATCTCAATGTGTCTTGTCCCAGTCAATTTTTTGCAAGATTATAAGAAAACAGTGTTTTCTACAACAAACCTCTCAACTCTTGAAATGTAATGTAAAAAACCTTAGAAAGTACTCTCATAGACGAAATAGCCTCAACACTAGTGCCCCAACCAATTTGTGGGCCTTCACTGGAAGGATACATCATTATGATATGAAATTAATTGGAGCAGTTAAGGGACTAGTTCAAGATTTATGGCATGATAAAATAAGGCCCTCATCCAACCAAAAATATGTACTAAATATGAGAAGTGGATATAGGGACCTTGAACCCCATAATAAACACTATCTTGACATTACATAGACATAATTGTATGAGAGATTTGGAACAGTACATAGTGCACTTAATTTATGCCAAATATCTTTCCATAAATGCAAGCCTTGGTATATTTAAATAAACACAATTTGTAATACGTGTTGTTGTAGATATCACATTGAATATGGTTATTATTGTAGAAATTTCAATACAAATTATGTATTTCTTGGATTCTCCTGATCTAACAATTATATGCTACTATTAAATACATAATCTCTTCTACTAATATTCTTGTGGAATTTAATACACAATCGCCAATTGCAATGTAAAGAAGAAAGATCAACCACACATAACACATATGTTTTACCGGGAAAGCATAAATCTAGAAACCCCACTATCATATATTATGTATATATCATGGATCATGAAACAATATCATACAAAAATCTAATCCAAGAGCTCTCAGTACAATATACAATCGTCTCACACTATCATACAAAGATTGGCAAATACATGTGCCAATTTACTGCCTCCAGACAGCCTGCCTCCTCTACGCAATCCTTGCTAATGGAAATCCATGCAATGAATGAATCCCTCTTGCCTAGGCTGTGCATTCCTTATTGGCACATCCAATGTGTGTGTGGTTGCATGAGTGCACTCACTAATGTCACAACTTATAGTCAAACTGTCTCTTTCACCTGTTATCTCAATTGGGTCTCCACTAGATCCGACATGCATGTAGTTAACAGTGGTAAATCTTCAGTTTCATGTGAGATCATTGATTGTGAATTAATTAATAATTAATTCACTGATCTCTCACTAGTTTAAGTTAATTTACAACTAGTACAACTGAGATTAACTCACTTAAATGATTTAAACTACTTCACAACTCACATAACTACACATCCAACTCTGTTACAACTTTGAATCACTCAGTTACAACTAATTCAACTTGCATGTCCCACCAGTCAACCTTTGAACTCAAATTTCTTATAGCTAACTGATTTTCCACTTTAGTTAACTATTTCCAAGTGCTCATTGAGAATAGATTAATATTTATTGTCCAACTATTATTAAGGGATAATAATAGTCGACATACATCTATAAATAGAATTCACTCACCATCTATAAATAGACATCATCTATAAATATAATTTTCTCATCATCTAAAAATAGACTTCCACCTAAAAAGAGCCTTAGGTTCCATCCTAGTGTAGGTGCATAACTTTCACTGGGATCTTCTTGTTGAATCTCAACACTCCCTCTCAACAAGAAAGGAATTATCCTTCACCCCGATCTTGTCTCTATGGTATTCGAATTTGCTCCTGGTGAGTGCCTTCATCAGAATGTTTACATCCTGATCTTTTGTAGGAATGTACTTGAAACAACATGATCTTTAGTTGCACAAAATATTTGATATGATGACACCAGATATCTATATTCTTATATCTATCATGAAACAGAGGATTAATCAAGAGTTTAATGCAACTCTGATTATCACAATGAATAACTTTTAGATCTAAATGAGAACCAAACAAACCAACCAAGATCTTTCTCATCCAGATAACCTCACATGCAGCTTGACTCAGTGCCATGTATTCTACTTTTTCTTAACTGAGTGCCATGGATCTCGACTTCCTGTTGTACCAAGAAACAATTGTAGATATGATACTAAAGATCCCCCCTAATGTGCTCTTTCTGTCCTTTGGGCTGCCTGCCCAATCTGCATCTATGAAGCCATGAAACTTCACCTCATTTGTTTGTTTGTACCATAAGCCATACTCAGATGTGCCCCTTAGGTATCTTAGGAAATGCTTACCCTCCCAAAAGAGCTTGGTAAGCTTAAACATCGCTTGACTCAGCTGGTTAACCGCATAGCAAATGTCCAGTCTCGTGTTCACTAGATACATTAGTGAACCCACTAACTTTCGATAGACATTAGAATCCACTACCTCTCCAAAAGTAGCATCCTCTTTCCTCCAGTTTCCTGGAAGAGGAGTATCCATGGGTTTGCATCCCTCCATGTGAAACTTACCAAGTATCTCCCTTCCATACTTTCCTTGAGACACAAAAAGTTCACCATCTTGCTACCATATTTCCAATCCAAGGAAATAATGAAGGAGGCCCATATCCTTCATATCGAACTCCTTTGCAAGGTCCTCCTTGCATGAGTGTATCAGTTGCTCATCACCAGTGAGTATTAAATCATCAACATAAAGAACAATAATTAAAATCTTACCATTTATGCCATTTCTGATGGATGGTTCAGCATGAGTGGCTTCCTCCACTCCATGAACCTCCTCATGTGGCTGATCCACATATTGAGAGTCATATTTGGGAACCGACAGTTCCTCCTCTGCATGTAAGTCTAGCTCCCTCTCAAGTTACAACCGCATGGCTTTCCCCTCATCGAATTTTATATCCCATCGCATAACAATCATCTTACTGTTAGGAAAATACACATGATAACTATGGGGTGTTTTTGTGTACCCCACAAATATCCAAACTTCAGCAGTCGACTCCAGCTTCTTCCTGGCATTCTTGGTCACATGCACATAAACAGATGAGCCAAAAATCTTAAAATGAGAAACATCAGGTTTCTTACTAGTGAAAGCCTCTTCAGGTGTACTCATGCCAAGTACTCTATGAGGACAATGGTTTTTCACATAAACCGCAGTATTGCATGCTTCCTCCCACAAATGCATTGGTAGGCCCTGATCATGCAACATCGCTTGTGTTGCACCCACGATCGTTCTGTTCTTTCTCTCTGCGACCCCATTTTGTTGTGGGTTATGAGGCGCTATGAGTTCTCTTCGAATTCCTTCTTTGCTGCAGAAGTCTTTGAATTTGTTAGAGATGTATTCTCCACCATTATCGCTCCTCATTTCCATGAATCTTTCTCCACCAATGCTTTAAACTCACAGAAATTTGAGAATGTTTGATCCTTCTTTTGCATGAAGAAGATCCAACATTTACGAGAAAAGTCATCAACAAAAATAACATAATACTTATGTTTTTTTTTGAAGCAATCGAGAATGGTCCACACACGTCTGTGTGAACTCTCTCCGGGATCACCGAAGCATGGTTCTCCTTTTCATGAAAGGTGGAATTTACATACTTCCCCATGGTGCAACCCTTGCACTGATCTAACTAAGCAAGTGTTCCCGTTGGAAGTCCAGTAGATATTTGTTGCATGATTTTCAAGGCTCCATGATGAAGATGGCCCAATCTCCTATGCCATAATTTTCCCTCGTCCCGACTCACCACTTTTTCTACCTTTCCCATCATGGCAGTGCAGCCATCTACCTCCATCTTGTAGATATTCTTAACTCGAATCCCTATCTTCTTGAATTGACCCATTTTTTTATGTTGCAGGAAGGCTTTTCCATCACTGAAAACAACATCATAGCCTTTGTCCTCCAACATTGCGACTGAGACCAAGTTTTTCTTCAGACCTGGAACATGCATAACATATTTGAATTGAAATGGTTTACCTGATTCCCTCTAAAAGGTAATGGTACCAATTCCAGTCACACTGTATCATCCATCGTCTCCCATATCTATATGCATTTTGAGATCTCTCTCATCCAAGTCACTGAAAATCTCCTTATCTCCCATCATGTGGAAGGAAGCACCACTATCCAAATACCACACCGATCCCAATGCACTTGACGCCATGCATGCGATCAAGGAGAATTTAAGTTCAAATTGTGAGACAAGGGCCTCACCAGCTATAGCTCCAACAACCTTCTTGTTCTTCTTCTTCTGCAGATAGTTAGTAATGATATGCCCATGTTCGTGACAGTGAAAACACTTCACTTTGGACAAATCCAACTTCTTGCCTTTAGACTCTAATTTTGAATGGAATTTCTTCCCCTTACCTTTCCTTGCCTTGGAAGACAAAGAAAAATCCTCTTCATCATCATGCTTTGATGAAGAGCCATCTCTGGTGTTCCTCCTGAACTCCTCCTGCACTAGATCTAACCATAGTCGTTCCCAATCTGGAAATTTTTCCCTTCCATTGACAGAGTCTTGATAACTGTGCCAACTCTTGGGAAGTACTAGGAGAGACAAGATCACCAAATCATCATCAACGATTATTATTCCCACACTCCCCAGCTCATCCCAACATTGGACAAACTTCTTGAGATATTTTGGAATGGAGTCACCCTTCTCCATATTGATCTTCCTGATTTTATCTTTGAGCGCCAATTTCCTATGGTCACTTTGCCAATTTTATCTTTGTGTGACTTTCCCATGGAGGCTTGAGACAATGTGGTCTTTTACTCCCTCCAAAATGATCCTCCTCGCCTTGTCCACTTTCGTTTTCCATGCATCAAGATTTGCAGCGTCTGCAATATCTGGCTTAAGAACATCTTTGCCAATAAATTCCTTCAAGCCATTGTCTTTAAGTACTGTCTCCATCCTGTCCTTCAAAGAAATGTAGTTCGAGATTCCCTTGAGTGCATAATCTAACCTCAAGCCATTTAAATCCATTTCGATCTTAAATCAGTTATAACACCAAGAAAGTCTTTCTGCAAATTCAAATTCTATCCAATCACAAACTCAACTTCTACAATCTTCTGTGCTCTGATACCATGTAGAAATTTCAATAAAAATTATGTATTCCCTGGATTCTCCTGATCTAACAATTATATGCCATTGTTAAATACAGAATTACTTCTACTAATATTCTTGTGGAATTTAAAACACAATCGCCAATTGCAATATCAAGAAGAAATATCAATCACACATAACACATATGTTTTACCAGGAAAGCATAATCTAACAACCCCACTTTCATATATTATGTATATATCATGGATCATGAAACAATATCATAAAAAAATCTAATCCAATAGGTCTTAGTACAATATATAATCATCTCACACTGTCATACAAAAATTGGCAAATGCATGTGCCAATTTACTGCCTCCAGACAGCCTACCTCCTCTACGCAATCCCTACTAATGGAAATTTCTGCAATGAATGAATCCCTCTTGTCTAGGATGCACATTCCTCATTGGCACATTCAATGTGTGTGTGGTTGCATGAGTGCATTCATTAATGTCACAACTGATAGTCAAACTATCCCTTTCAGCTATTATCTCAACTAGGTCTCCACTGGATCTGACATGCATGTAGTTAACAATGGTAAATCTTCAATTGCATGTCAGATCACTGATTGTGAATTAATCAATAATTATTTTACTGATCTCTCACTAGTTTAAGTTCAGTTACAACTAGTAAAACTGAAATTAACTCACTTAGCTGAGTTAAACTACTTCACAACTCACATAACTACACATCCAACTCCGTTACAACTTTGAATCACTCAGTTACAACTAATTCGACTTGCATGTCCCACCAGTCAACCTTTGAACTTGAATTTCCTATAGCTAACTGATTTGCCACTTCAGTTAGCTATTTCCAAGTGCTCATTGAGAATAGATTAATATTTATTGTCTAACTATTATTAAGGGATAATAATAGTTGACATACATCTATAAATAGAATTCGCATACCATCTATAACTAGACATCATCTATAAATAGAATTTTCTCATCATCTAAAAATAGACTTCCACCTAAAAATAGCCTGAGGCTCCATCCTAGTGTAGGTGCATAATTTTCACTAGGATCTTCTTGTTGAATCTCAACAATTATTATGAAACACACACACACACACATATATATTTTGTTTTTCACAACACTCTTTTGCGGGAATGTTGAGTTATATTGCCACCGTCATCATCTAGAGACTTTATTCACAACATCTTGTGTACAGTGCCAGAGGATTTTACATTTTATCAAAATGCATGCTTAGATGGGACGTGCCTGAGGTGCGGTGGAATGAAATTACTAAGAAAGTGCATCCATGTAAGCGATGAGTATGAATTGGGGAGGAAGGAGGTTTCCTTGAAAAGATTTAAATATGTGACATATGATATTGATGGAGGAAACGAAAGAAAAAATATACAATTGGTTACTTCCCAAGTATGAGTTTGTGAATTAATCGAAAATATGTGACATTATGTTCAACATGTCCATGTGGCTCGATGGAAAGATGGGCATTTTAGAATATGTAGAGATACATTTCCTATTGGTACTATCTTATAAGTGGTTTAGTTTGCTGAGAACTACACCCTTCAATCGCAAAATGAGAATCAAAGAAAATATTATCACTCAAAGAAGGTCAACATAATGGTACATATCACATACATGCATGGACTAGATAGTAATGAACAAAACATAGTTATATTGAAAGAGTATCACTTCTACATAAGTGATGATCGGTGCCATGACTTAGCCAATGTACAATATTGTTTTTAGTTATTCTACAATCACCTTAAGGAGAAGAACATACAGATTGATCAACATTGGATTTGGTCAAATGATTACGTAGGCTAGTTAAAAAATTCTCATGTATTTCAATGGTTGGGTATGTTGGACAAAAGATTAAATGTACCACAAATTTGGAACTATTTTGAGTCTGCACACGATAAAGGGGAGCATGATGGAGCAAGTGCATACATAAAAATAACATTACATAGGAAATAAATGAAGCTCACTACTACATCCCTCATTCAAGATGCAAAATCCATTGTTGAATGTTGTTCTTCAATAATGGGAGAGGGAACAAGAACCCGTGAAGACTGATCACACAAGAAAGGACATGTACATAGATATTTTTGGGAGGTGGCCAATGTAGATAAATCATAGTGGTATGAATGAATAAAAATTCAGGGAACTCATGGATTCCATTCAGATATAACATCATATAATGCAATAGTTGAAATATGGATGAGAAAAATCTCTTTCTTCTATGGTCCATGTAGGAGTAATGAATGGGATTATTGTGAATCGACATACTAGGTTGATAGATGGGATCATGTATCACTCCCCATTATTCAACATATAACTATGGAATTATCCCTATTGGAGGAGGACCAATCAAGTATTTCAGTAGATTATGATCATGTCTCAGATCTCGTACTGCGAGGTTCATTGAATCCTTCTATTAAATTTTGAATAACCAGAATGAATGTGTTATGATTTGGTCATTTAGTGGACTCACATTTTGGCACTCCATTTTTTGTAGGGCACATATACGCAGTGTTTTACCAAAGAGATAATGAATGGGGAACTAATTATTGGTTGGAACGATGCTTAGAGGGAAAGAAGACCCTTATGCGATCAGTAACAGACTCTGAAGGAATTGAATTTCCAATAGGGTCAATGGTTATTAAATGATAATATATGACACATGATGAAACAACATGAAAGAAAGGTTGTTATGTATTTCAATATCATAAACCAGGTCAAGTTGTATACCACTTTAAAAACTTGGTTATTGGTACAAACCTCCAACTACAAACAATTCCAAGTAATAACTCATCAAAGGTACAATACTTCTTTCCTTACTCTCAACACAAGAAGTTAATGGAAATCGTCAGTATTAGAAGTGATCGTGATGGTATACTTGAATTACCATCTAGGTATTTAAAACAAATAATTTTGGCTTCATTTTGACTATTGTTAAAATATACCCTACCTTAAAACAAACCCCTTCCATGCCTTCCTTTTCCATTCCTTGCCTTGCCTTTCCTTTCCATGCCTTCACTTACCTTGCATTCACTTGCATTTCCATTCCTTGCCTTGTCATGCCTTTGCATGCCTTCACTTTCCTTTCCTTCACTTGCATTGTCATGCCTTTCCTTCACTTTCCATGCCTTGCCTTTAGTTGCCTTTCCTTGCCTTGTCTTGCCTTCACTTTCCTTCCCTTGCCTTTCCTTTCCTTTCCTTCACTTGCCATGCCTTTCTTTTCCTTCACTTTCCTTTCTATCCCTTTCCTTCACTTTCCATGCTTTGCCTTCACTTTGTTTTTCCTTTCCTTTCCTTTCCTTTCCTTCACTTTCCTTGCCTTTCCTTTCCTTGCCTTTCCTTCACTTGCCTTGCCATGCATTTCCTTCACTTGCATTGCATTTCCTTTCCTTTCCTTCACTTTTCATGCCTTTCCTTTCCTTCACTTTCCTTGTCATACCTTTCCTTCAGTTTCCATGCCTTTCCTTCACTTTCCTTCACTTTCCTTTCCTTGCCTTGCCTTGCCTTCACTTGTCATGCCTTGCCTTTCCATGCCTTGCCTTCACTTGTCTTTCCTTGAATTTCCTTGCCTTTCCTTTCCTTCACTTTCCATGTCTTCTTGCCTTCACTTTATTTTCCATGCCTTGCCTTTACTTGCCATGCTTTGCCTTCACTTGCCTTGCCTTTCCTTGCCTTGCCTTTCCTTCACTTTCCATGTCTTTCCTTGTCATTTATTTCCTTCACTTTCCATGCCTTTCCTTCACTTTCCTTTCCATGCCATGCCTTGCCTTCTCTTGCCATGCCTTACCTTTCATTTACTTACCTTGCCTTCATTTGCCTTTCCTTTCCTTGTATTTCCTTCACTGGCTATGTATTTCCTTTCTTTCACTTGCCTTGCCATGCCTTGCCTTCACTTTCCATTCCTTTCCTTCACTTGCCTTTCCTTGCCTTGTCTTGTCTTGACTTCGCTTTCCATGTATCTCCTTTACTTAACTTTACTTGTCATGCCTTGACTTCACTTGTTATTCCTTGCTTTCACTTTCCTTGCCTTGCCTTGCCTTTCCTCTACTTGCTTCCATTTTCCTTTCCATGCCTTGCCTTGCCTTTCCTCTACTTGCCTTCATTTTCCTTTCCATGCCTTGCCTTCACTTTCCATGCCTTGCCTTTAGCTTCCATGCCTTTCCTTCACTTTCCTTGACTTGAATTCACTTGTATTTCCTTTCCTTCACTTGTCTTGACTTATCACTTTCCATGCCATTCATTTCCTTCATTTTCCATTCATTTCCTTCACTTGCCTTTCCTTGACATGTGTTGCCTAAACATATGTAATAAGCACTGAGAAAAAACCTAGTTTCGAAGATACTCCAAGATACATTTTTTTGGTGGAAAAATGATAGCGAAGGGGGGGGGGGGGGGCTAGTTGAAACTTGATGCTGCAGATCCAATGCAACTAATGGTTCGCCCATCTAAGACCTAATTTCAATTTTATCGCGAGTTGCAACTCGCCTCTTCAAGATATTCAGGGACCTGTGGCCAATTTGGTCTGGGGGCATAAAGTCCAAACCGAATGGCATAACAGAGTTGCATAAGCTCCCACAAGTCCATTTGGCCAAGGACCACATGACTACACTAGCCACAAATTCCTAAAAAAATGTTCTTGAAAATCGACCTCCTCTTAAAAAATTGCACTATGCCTCATTGAAAAAAACCCTAGTGCCGGAGATACTCCAAGATATGGTTTTCTGGTAGAAAAAATGATAGCGGAG
>ML816856.1:57799-86515 GCA_009831015.1 Picea engelmannii
ACCCATCTGAGTCTCGATTTGAGTTTTATCACGAGTTGCAACTCACCTCTTCAATTTATTCATGGACATGTGGTCAATCTGGTCTTGGGGCATAAAATCCAAACCAAGTGGCATAACAAAGTTTCGTAATCTCCCATAAGTATATTTTTCCAAGGACCACACGAATGCACTAAACACAAAGTCCCAACATAGTGTTCTTGAAAATCTATCTCCTCCTCAAAAATTTCACTATGTCTCATTGACCAAAAACCTAGTGCCGGAGATACTCCAAGATACGATTTTCTGGTGGACAAAATGATAGTGAAGGCCCCCCCTAGTTCAAACTTGGTGCTCTAGATCCAATGCAACTGACGTATCACCCATTCGAGTCCCAGTTTGAGTTTTATCATGAGTTGCAACTAGTCTTTTCAATCCATTCAGGGACATGTGGCCAATTTGGTCTAGGGGCATAAAATCCAAAACGAGCAGCATAATGGAGTTTCATAATCTCCCACAAGTCTATTTCGCCAAATACCACGCGACTACACTACCCAAAAATTCCTGACACAATGTTCTTGAAAATCGACCTCCTCTTAAAAAATTTCACTATGCCTCATTAACCAAAACCCTAGTGTTAGAGATACTCCAAGATACAGTTTTCCGATGGAAAAAATGACAATAGATCCCCCCCCTAGTTGAAACCTGGTGCTCCAAATCCAATGCAATTGAAATTTCAGCCATCTGAGTCTCGGTTTGATTTTTATCGCGCATTGCAACTCACCTTTTCAATACATTCAGGGACATGTGGCCAATTTGGTCTAGGGGCATAAAATCCAAACCGAGCGGAATAATGGAATTTATTAAGCTCCCAAAAGTCTATTTGGCCAAGGACCATGCGAATACACTACTAAAAAATGCTTGACATAGTTTTCTTGAAAATCAACCTCCTCTTCAAAAATTGCACTATGCCTCATTGACCAAAACCCTAGTGTCGAAGATACTCCAAGATATGGTTTTTCAGCGGAAAAACTGATAGCGGAGGGGCCCCCTAGTTGAAACTCGGTTCTTTGGATCCAATGAAATTAACGTTTCTCCCATTTGAGTCTCGGTTTGATTTTTATCATGAGTTGCAACTCGGCTCTTCAAGTTATTCACGGACATGTGGCCAATTTTGTTCGACGCAATAAAATCCAAACCAAGAAGCATAACAGAGTTCTGAAACCTCCCACAAGTCTATTTTGTCAAGGACCACGTGACTGCACTACCCATAAATTCATGACACAATGTTCTTGAAAATTGACCTCCTCTTCAAAAATTACATTATGCCTCATTGACCAAAACCCTAGTGCGGGAGATACTCCATTATATGGTTTTCTAGTGGACTAAATGACAGTGGAGGACCCCCCCTAGTTGAAACCCGGTGCTCTAGATCCAATGCAACTGAAGGTTATCCCATCTGAGTCCCTATTTTAGTTTTATTGTGAGTAGCAACTCACCTCTTCAAGCCATTCAGGGATATGTGGCCAATTTGGTCAGAGGGCATAAAATCCAAACTAAGTGGTATAACATAGCTCCATAAGCTCCCACAATTATATTTGGAAAACTACCATGCGACTACACTACCCACAAATTCCTGACACATTGTTCTTGAAAATCAACCTCCTCTTCAAAAATTGCACTATGCCTGATTGACCAAAACATTGGAATTCTCATGCAAGTATTTTTATATAAGAAATATGGGATAACAAGTTGTAGAATTACATGATTAATGAATAATTTGATTGCAATTTTTACGTATGAATTCTTTGATGGCATGGAAATTGAATGCAAGGGAAGGCATGGAAAGTGAAGGAAAGATATGGAAAGTGAAGGCATAGCATGGAAATATATGGTATGGAAAGACAAGACATGGAAAGTGAAGGAAAGGCAAGGCATGGCATGGAAAGGAATGGCATGGTATGGAAAGTCATGGCATGGAAAAGGAAAGCCATGGAAAGTGAATGCAAGGAAATACATGGAATAGCATGGCATGGAATGACATGGAAAGGCATGGGATGGCAAGGCATGGTATGGAAAGGCATGGTATGGAAAGACAAGACATGGAAAGTGAAGGAAAGCCAATGAATGACAAGGCATGTCATGGAAAGGAATTACATGGTATGGAAAGGCATGGAATGGAAAAGGCAAGGCATGACAAGTGAATGTAAGGTAAGGCATAGAATGGCATGGAATGTCATGACATGGCAAGGCATGGGTGTTATAACCCTAAATTGCACCACACATGATTACCTGACATTAGGCCAACTCATATCCCTTCTTTGCCAAAAAACTACTGAACAACTCTTCTAAAACACTCCATTTTTAAAAAGTAAACGCTAGCAGTCCCACTACAGCCCGCGGGCAAACGCTAGCAGGCCCACTACAACCCGCGGGAAAACACTAGCAGGCCCACTACAGCCTGCGGGCAAACGCTAGCAGGCCCACTACAACCCGCGGGAAAACACTAGCAGGCCCACTACAGCCCGCGGGCAAACGCTAGCAGGCCCACTACAACCCGCGGGAAAACACTAGCAGGCCCACTACAGCCCACGTTTGCTTTCAGAATCACAAAAAACGGAAAGTTGCCGACGGGACAAAAAGCTATGGGTCAGTTAACTGAAACTCCCGACCATGCATGGCCGAGAGTTCGTCCAAAACCCTATCTCCTTCTAACCTATAAAAGAAGGGGTAGGGGTACTATTTGGAGGAGGAAAAAGATAGAAAAGAAACTCTGCCCAATTGTCGAATCCATTTGTCCCAACCCTTTAGCCTTTCCTCAAGCTTAAGGAGAATTCAAGCAAAGAAGAGGAGGAGCCCAGGATCAGGATCGAGGAACGGTGGCCGGTATCTATCATTATTGTAAGTTGATTCATCCTGAGATTAATAAAAGAATACTTTTCCCATCCCAATACACGAGTGATATATATTTTATTCGATTTATGATTAATCTCTAACCCTTAGGTAGAAAAATAGCATGCATGCGTAGTGTTTTGTTTTGATTGCAGGATTGTCTTTGGAAGGAGCAATGAAAGCAAGAAGATAAAGCGCAAAGGAGGATCTACATCAAACATCGATATAAAAGGTTAGTAGGCCTTTTCCATGCTTGTGTGTGAAAAAGGGGTTTGAGTATTGGGGTGATAGGTTAAAAGTGTTTTCTTTGAGGTCATGATCTGCGTACAAGTTCAGCCCTAGCTTGTTAGTCCATAGGGTATTATTTCCCAACAACAATGGGATGGAAATTCATGGAATGGATAGACAAGATATGGCAAGTGAAGGCAAGACAAGGCATGGAAAGGCATTGCATGTCAATGCATACCATAAAATACCATACCATACCATACCATACCAATGTCAATGCATACCATACCAAGGTAAGGTATACCATACCATACCAATGCCAATGCATACCATACCAAGGTAAGGTATACCATACCATAGCATACCATACCAATGCCAATGCATACCATGCCAATTCGTACCATACCAATGCCAATGCCAATGTGTACCATACCATACCATACCATTTCCAATGAAAAACATACCAATGCTTACCATACCAAGGCAAGGCACGACATACCATACCATACCATACCATTTCCAATGCATACCATACAATACCATACCATACCTTACCATTGCCAATGCATACCATACAATGGCAAGGAAATGCATACCATTTTCATTTCCAAGGTATACCGTTGCCATTTCCAATGCATACAATTGGAAATGCATACCATACCATTCCCAATGCATACCATACAAATCAATGGAAATGGATACCATACGAAAACAAAGCAATGGAAATACATACCATACTACCACTAAGAAAAATACAAATGGTATGCAAAGGCATTGGTATTTCCTTATCATACAATTTGATACCAATGGTATGCATACCCTTGCGACACCATGGTATGCAATGGTATGCATACCATTGCAATACCATGATATGCATACCATTGTGATACCATAGTATGCAATGGTATTCATACCAATGGTATGCATACCATTTCTATACCATGGTATGCATACCATTGCAATACCCTGGTATGCATACCATTGTGATGCCATGGTATGCATATCATTTCAATACCATGGTATGCATACCATTGCACTGGCATGGTATGCATACAATTGATATGCATACCATTGCAATACCATGGTATGCATACCATTGCAATACCATGGTATGCATACCATTCCAATACCATTGGTATGCATACTTTAGAATACCTAAGAAAAACATCACTAAAACCCTAAAAATAACCTATAAATGGTATGCAATGGTATGCTTACCATTATGATACCATGGTATGCATACCATTGCAATACCATGATATGCATACTTGAGAATCCATAAGCCAACTACCACTAAAAACCTAAGACAACTAAAAGCCTATAAATAACCTATAAATGGTATGCATACCAATGGTATGCCATACTTGATAATCCCTAAGACAACTACCACTAAAACCCTAAGATAGCTAAAACCCTAAAAATAACCTATAAATGGTATGCATACCAATGCATACCATTGTGATACCATGGTATGCATACAATTGCAATGCCATGGTATTCATACCAATGGTATGCATACTTGAGAATCCCTAAGAAAACTACCACTAACACCCTAAAAATAACCTATAAATGGTATGCATACCATTGCAATACCATAGCATGCATACCATGGAAATACCATTGTATGCATACCAATGGTATGCATACTTGAGAATCCCTAATAAAACTACCACTAAAACCCTAAGACAACTAAAACCCTAAAATCAACCTATAAATGGTATGCATACCAATGGTATGCAATGGTATTCATACCAATGTTATGCATACCATTGTGATAACATGGTATGCATACCATTGCAATACCATGGTATTCATACCATTTCAATACCATGGTATGCATACCAATGGTATGTCTACTTGAGAATCCTTAAGACAACTACCACTAGAACCCTAAGACAACTAAAACCCTAAAAATAACCTATAAATGGTATCCATACCATTGCGATACCATGGTATGTATACCATTGCAATACCATGGTATGCATACCATTGCAATACCATGGTATGCATACTTGATAATCCCTAAGACAACTACAACTAAAGCCCTAAAAATAACCTATAAATGGTATGCAATGGTATGCATACCAAAGGCATGCCATACTTGAGAATACCTAAGACAACTACCACTAAAACTCGAAGGCAACTAAAACCCTAAAAATAACCTATAAATGGTATACATACCAATGGTATGCATACAATTGGTATGCAATTGTATGCATATCATTGAAATACCATTGCAATACCATGGTATGAAATCATATGCATACCAATGGTATGCCATACTTGATAATCCCTAAGACAACTACCACTAAAACCCTAAAAATAACTTATAAATGGTATGTATACAATGGTATGCATACCATTTCAATAGAATGGTATGCATACCAATGGTATTCCATACTTGAGAATACCATTGTGATACCATGGTATGCATACCATTGTAATAGCATGGTATGCATACCAATGGTATTAAATAGTCTGAATACCATTGAAATACCATGTTATGCATACAATTGCAATACCAATGGTATGCATACCATGGTATGGATATAAATGGTATGCAATGGTATGAAAACAAATGGTATGCATACCAGGGTGTGGATACCAATGATATGCAATGGTATGCATACCATTGCAATACCATGGTATGCATACCATTGCAATACCATGGTATGCATACCAATGGTATCCAATGGAATGCATACCAATGGTATGCATACTTGAGAATCTCTAAGACAACTACCACTAAAACCCTAAGACAAATAAAACCCTAAAAACAACCTATAAATAGAGTCCCTCTTGTGGATGATACACAATTCATTTCATGTAAAAGTGATGTCTTACTTGAGAATCAAGATAGTGTGAGAGAGACAACTTGAAATAGTTGCAATTTTCAACAAGTGAATATACACATTGTGCAGGTAATGAAATTGTATCATAGATATCAAATTTGGAAATTCATTAGTATATTTTTCAAGTTTTACATTTTGAATATCACATCATTGATTATCTATAATATGTACTATAATAGAAAGTACCACATAAAAGTAGTTGATCTACATCAATCTATTTATCAGAGACAAATAATTTACCCATTCACATGTGCTAATTTTCTATTAGGTTGGAGGAAGGAAAACATGTAAGGAATTACTTTCTACATAGAATTTTGGTAGCATTACTTTCTAGATAGATTTTTGGTAGCATAGCATTAATGAATAAATGTTATTAATAATCGATGGGTTGATTTTTTTTACAAATACCCACTACACAATCTCAACAAACATTTGCATTAATGAGTTTTTCAATAGTATTTTTATCATTTATGAAGGGTTACACATAAATCAAATGATTTTATATATGTCATGCATAGATAGAGGTGAATATTGTGTGTACCCTAAAAAATAACATTGAACTCAAATGTGTGTGCCCATAATCTATTTCTTAATGTGTAATGAAAGTATTTATAATTGCTAAATAGAAAAAAATCAAGGGATTAATACACATTAAATTGATACACTTTGAAATTCATATGTTCATAAACATCAAATGTAGAAACAATGAGATTCATAAAAAATATTCCATGAAATGCGTGTGTGTGTGTGTGTATACAACATCGTCTAAATTGAACAATTTTTACAAAATGACAACTCGTGCCCAATATACAAGTTCCCTAACATAAAAAAAAACATCTATATCATAGCCTAGATACAATATGGCGGTATTTGGTCAATCATTGACCATTTCGACCCTCGCCACCCTCAAGAGCATCCTAGAAATATATATTTATTTTCTTTCTCAAGGATGCACCTCGAGAAGTTCTAGGCCTAGGTGTGCTTCGACGTTCTGGATACTACAAAAACAATAAACGATGTTATAAGGTTTTTTCATCAATGAATTAATAGACATACAAATTGATACTTTGTAATTTAACCTAAGACACCTCACAACATATGTAACAGTCAATCGTGAGGGTGTTACCCTCCTTTGAGGCCCCAATCTCTTTGCAATGCCACCCTACACCAGTTACAAGGATCAAGTCAAGAAAATTAAACAAATATACATAAAAATAAATTCATGAAACATGAAAAATTATCATCAATGCATTATCTCACTGTGAATATCTCAAGAATCGATGGAGATTAATCAGAAGATAGAGCATTGGGTTGTGCAACCTACTCCAGGACAACCTTTACTATGCCAGTCTCTGACGATGGGGCCGAAAGTGGTGGTGGGGGTGGATGGTAGACAAGTGGGATGTGATGGACCCTCACATGATATAAAAGTGATTCCAACACCCTAGGCCTAGAGAAAGGAAACCCAGATGCAACGCCTATGTGCCTACGGGGTGCAATACTACTATACCTATAAAATATATCGTCGACCTGCATACATATGAAAAACATTGAATTATTAGTACCAAATACTAAAATTCAAAAACATAAACACAAACATTTTGAGAATTATATGATATTTAAATTTACACATGATACCTGTGACGCTGGTGACTTGTCCATCCCATATAGACAATCCATGGCATCGCTTCGTTCCAAATCATGTATAAACAAGATAAAATATAAAAAAATTGAGGATGTCATAAAATAAAGAAATGACTATGCTGAATCTATTAAATGTGATGCATACTTGTGTGTGCGGTGCACCCAATGAAGATGTTGCCTCTATTGTTGCGTGAGTGGTGGGGCTAGAAACTGATGCATCCATAGGCATAGAGGGTTTTTTGCTACAACTCAACAAATACAAAACAACATACAATCAAATATCTATATAAATACACAAAATACAAAATAAATATATACTGATGAAGAACAAAAAAATGGTTAAGATACTAACCTCCTCCATGAAGTTATGTTGTCCAATGGGCTCTATAGGCCCATAGCATGTCTTCTCACAGCTGGAGCATCTGTGAGGTTCACATGGACGGTTTCTATGTCCATGTGATTATTGTGGACTCTCCTCAATGTACTCTCTTGTGCATGATGATGCTCCAAACCTCCTATCAATGTCACTGGCCTGCACCTCAGGTCGAGATAGTGCAACAAAGCTATTGTGTTGCACTAGGCTATGATTCAATGAGGAGATGGCTAGTTGTACATGTTGCAAGTTCTCTGCAATAGGAGGATGTTGGTTAGAGGGTTCAGGCCTTTTCCTAGGGGCACAGGGACCTAACTCTAGGTCTCTCTTGGCTTGCTCTCGGTCCTGGGTGGACCCTCAACCCACCCCCTGGAAGTCACTCATGTCAAAGTAGTTGACATGTTTACCCATAATAAACTCATCCCATAATTTCCTTAGAAAATATAAGGGCATGTCCCTGTTATTGCAGGGAGGTTTATCAAAAACCTTGTACAACCTATCCATCCATTTTTTACTAATATGGGGATGTATGCACTAGTTAATGGATACGTGTTTCCTGCTCAATGGTATTTCTTGTCCATTTCTAGGATCCCTAAAAATAGACAATATTTGTTGTTTTGAAATGCTCAATTCTTTGATTTGGTTTATGTCCAAACAAGTGCTATAATACTCGTACATTATTTCCCTATAGTCAGAAATACATGTCAATTTCCCTTGGGCACTTGTAATGGACTAGAAAATGATGTCCAAAGAAGTGGCCAAGGAGAATTTTCTAGGTTCTCTAGTATCCCGTAATTGTTCCTCAAGGTTTCTTAATATCACCAACCCCTCATCAATTTGATTATTTACATTCTGTGGTGGTGGTGGTGGGTTGGGGTTTTGATATTCTTAGTTTTCTTATGAGAAGTTTAAATTTTCTTGGGGTTCCATTGTATTGTATATGCTGCAATTTAACATACATGGGATGTAAATTAGTTTCCTTTTTTAATTAAAATAATAAATTACAATTTGTTTCAATTTAGATTATTGGGAGAAATATATTAAATTAGATTGACTAAATTGGATTAAAGTTAAGATAAATGTAACATACATGGACACACAGTGGTGGTGGTGGTGGAAATATCCTCTCTTTCTTCCTCCTCTCTTCACACTATTTTCCCAATGAGAAACGCGAGAGTGATTTTGTGTACAATATGCACAAAATCTCTCCCGGGCGGTTTTTAAAAAAACAATAGTAAGAACGTGCACACATTCTTAATTCCACGCACATGCTCCTACTGCTTAACCTACATGGAAATCCACATGGAGGTTCGGCCAAAGCCAAACCTATAGTTGTAGGAACGTGTGCACGTTCCTAGGAACACACACGCGTTCTTTCAAGTGTGATTTTTTAATCATGTCATTTTCACTTTTTCGGCCACCAAGTTCTTGCACTCTCCCAATATTTAATCATCCATATATTTAATCAACGATGTAACATTTCACAATGACATTTGACAATGCAATAGAATAAAATAAATTTTGTTTTATTATATATGAATAAGAGGTACTTTGTCATACAAAATGGGACACTTATTGGTAACCCCTTGTCTTTCAATTGGGACATTATGTCCATTACATTAAACAAAATGTATGATTTTCACAGACAATTATTTCAAAAAATACAACTTGCATTGATATCCAAATATATTGATCATCATTCTTTGTTGGAACTATTGTTAGTGCTCGAGCTACTTCCATGACTTGGGTTATTTGGCCAAATGTTTTGTTGATTTCCTCGACAATTTTCCTCTTCTTCAAGTTCCATATACAAAAATAAAGTGTAATGAGTGTATCTACATTGGTGAGAATAATGAAAATTGAAATAAATAGTATACATAAATGTAAATTGAAAAGCGATGTACAATATAAAGAATTGAGTCCTGAATGATACACATTTTTTCAAAACCAAATCTCATGCCTTATGTCAACAACTCTTATGTTGGCACATTTCCATACCTTGTTTCCTGCAAGTTTTATAACCCATAATAAATCATAGATTTAATATAAAGAATTTATTTTTCCATTAATTATAAAATGAGAGAAGTAAAACAACATAGATACTTACAAATTCCACAATTAATTTTTTATATGCAAACATATACTCACAACGCATACTTAACCCAATGTCAATAAATTCTTCCGATGGCTCTTCTTTGTATGTTAGCACCTGTTTGAAGAAATTCAATGATGAATGTTGTAAAACAACTTAAAATATACAAAAATGAAATATTAAGTTGTTATAAGGAAATAACAATTACTCACAAACTTTTTTATCAACCCTTTTCTTCCTTGTCGTCATGTTTTATGTGTTGAATGAATTCCATTTTGTTTTATTTTATGCAAGAAAATACTTGAAAATTAATATTCAATGCTAAATTATTTATTTATATGTGTAACTAATAGAAAAATTCAATGATTTCATACATTTGAGGCACGTTGTTGTTGAGATGGCTCCTCTTGCGATGCAATTATGTCCATTTATTTGACCATATCCTTGTACATTTTTTTGGACATTCCTACTGACATATTTCAAATATCAACTCATTGATCCTTTGGAATTTTCATAATCTTCCTAAAAAAAGTAGCATGACATTAAACTATTTTTATATTGATATATGAAAACTAAATATAACAAAATTGATATTAATAAAGGAATGTTTTGTAGTAATATACACATATTCTAGAAAAGCATTTTTATGAATATTACTTTTTGAATGATTCTTTTTTGTTGTTGTATGTTTTTTCTATTGCAAGTCTGAAAAGTCTCATGGACCATTTCTTTGGAAATGCTTCCTGTAGTTTAGATATAACCTCATTCTTGGAATCATTGGATTGATTTCTTTATTGTAAGTGCAAAGTACGTCTAATGTACTTTCATTCATCAAAATGTACACATCACAAGGTAATTATATGCTAATGTACCCTTAGGAAGATTGTTCATATCTGCAAGAAATTATAAAAGTAAGTAGCTTACATCTAAGGGAACATTCAACGCTTTAAGGCTAGGACAAAACCTCTTTTAGTATTCTTTGTTTAGGGATTTTTTTAAAAAGTGTTTATAACCTTGAGCTTCAAAGATGAAAATTAATTGAACATCAAGTTATTTTCCAAAACTTAAATTTCTAGCAATGACACATTTTGATGATTTCTTATTTAGCATATGTGTCCTAAAGGAATTCCATAATCAATTTCTAACTCATCATTTCGAGTCATGTTGGAATTATTAGATAAAGGATCTTTTAAGAATCGGGCACGATTAATCCATTGATGCATATTCTGTTTTTTCATTTGAAATGCTACCCAACCATCACTATGCTTATCTTCCGAAAGTTTAATTCATTAAATTTTATAATTGAGCATAGGTATACAAAATGACACATCACAATTTTTGTAAACATTTATTGAAACCCAAAACTTGTATTGAATTGCTAAAATAGTGGTATGTTTCCTATGAGGATACAATTCACATATTCTTAGCCTATGAATCCTAAAAAATATAAGTTTATGTATAGTCACCAATCCATAATAAACATCAACTATTTTTATTGATAGAAACCCACATGTGTCATTGACATTGTCCTTGTTGAGAGTCCATTTATCAAATACATGAAATTTGTAAAAACACGACATAGACAAAAGGGAAGTTTTCCAAATGGTATATTAAGAACCTTCCTCCCTACGATCCTGCCAAATTTTAAAACTTTCATAATGTAGAGGACATGTTGATGAAAGTTGAGTTATATTGTTGATGGTAGATTAAAAATGTAAATAAGAATAATTATTCGTTTTCTTGTAGCATATTCAAACAAGAAACTTGATTTTCTCTTTACCTAATAATATATATAAAAAAACTAAAACCATGAGAAAACCAAGTATCGACATCTAGTTTCTCTCACATCCACTAAAAATATATATTGTAATGATATTTAACTATGAAACAACAATGAGTGTAAACTCACAAAGATTCACAACCTCAATTAGAGTAACCTAAGAAATAGACGTCTCCTATTTTTTCTATAATTCTCTAACACTCCTCCACATCAAAGAGGTCTAGGACTCTCCTAATCAATAATTGTTCCAATTTGAGAATCATAAACTTGTTTTTTTCAACCAATGTCAAACATACTTATTTATATCGGTGTGTCATTAACATTGGCCTTGTTGAGAATCCATGTATCAAAGACATGAAATTTAGAAGAACGCAACATAGAAATAAGGGAAGTTTCCCAATTGGAATACTAAGAACCACCCTCCCTACGATCCTACCAAATTTTAATACTTTCATAATGTAGAGGACATGTTGATGAAATTTGAGTTATACTGCTCATGGTATATTATAAATGTAAATAAGAAGAAGTATCCATTTTCGTCTAGCATATTCAAACAAGAAAATTCATTTTCCCTTTACCTAATACTATATCAAAACAAACTAAAACCATGAGAAAACCAAGTATTGACATCTAATTTCTCTTATATCCATTAAAAATATATATTATAATGATATTTAACTATAAAACAACAATGAGTGTAGACCCACAAAGATGCATAACCTTAATCATAGTAACATAAGAGAGAGAGGTAACCTATTTTGTCAATAATTCTCTATCACAACTCCACATCGAAGAGGTCTAGGACTACCTTAATCAATAATTGTTCCAATTTAAGAATCATAAACTTGTTTTTTAAAACCAATATCAAACATACTTAATTATTCCAAACTTATTAGTTTAAATGTTGGCATGTACTTCATTACTACCTAAATAAAAGAATATAATTGTTAAATTTCATTTACAAACACATACCTTTATTTTTTCTAAACCCTTAATTATTTCTATTGGACTCTTCTTCTTTCCTAAACCTTTAACTATTTATGTTTGATTCATTGTTATGTCCCTACCATAGCAGGGACATTATGGTTTTGGCAATTTCCATTATGTCACCGCACGGTTTCTGAGGCATAAAATGTTGGTTTAGACTAAAGTTTCTTAGTTTGACATTGGCATTGGGTACATGAGACAGGGGGTGGCAGCGGAATGCTGCCACACCATTAATGCATCAAAACAGGCTCTGGGTTCCTCATAAAAGCTGGTGGAGGGTTCCTCAGGTAGGTGGAGTAGTGACAGAGGGGTTCCTAAGGTAGGTGGAGTACGTCGGAGGCCTAGTTTTTCCTTATATTTTCACCAACAAATAACGCGGTGATTAACATGCTTATTCCTCCTGCTCACTAGATAACCTTTGGGAACTCTCTATGCCAATGTCAATTCCCTTCCCTTATGATTGAGATCGAGATAGAGATCGTTATGCCATTTATCATGTATTTACTATTTGCTCTCTCATTTACAGAAAGCTTTGGTTTACTCATTGTTTCAGATATTTACATTTCTCAATTGCAAATAGTTAATCTTTAATTCCTTGGTCCTGTTTGGCAATACCTCTTTGTGTATGTGGGTGCTTGTGTTTTGGGACTTGTTTATGACAACGTGATCTGATGCATCACTAGTCATGTTTTATATGGTTTCTATTTTTATTTTTTTATTGCAGGGAAGGTCTGGTGCTTCTGAGATATATTGGCCTTTTCCAATCCTTAGATCAATCGACTATCCATTTTGCATTAGTTGTTAGTGGGTGTGGATATAAATTTGCACTATTGCAGTTCTCCTATGCTCGAGGACGCAATGTTCCTTAATTTCCCTCTTAAAACCCTTGTTGCCTCTAATTGTGAGTTACATCTTGAATGACATTTGATATGGTGGATTTGCAAATGTGCTTTGATAGGTGGAGGCATGTTTGTTACTCTAAAATGAGAACAATGTGTAGTTTTCTATACTGATATTAGTGCATTTAAATGGGATATTGCAGATCAACATTGGACTATTGTTTTTGCAACAATTAAGTGGAATTAACGGTATTATGTTTTATAGCATTGACATTTTCAAATTTGCAAGTGAGTTCTAATCTGAAATCGGTTTCTCAACATTCTTGTTGTATACAAATCTATGGGTTTCTTTCGTTTTTATACCAATAGTTTGAAAAAATGCATTGGATCTGTGGATATTTTAGGAACTTCTCACAGGAAAGGTTAATGCATGGAAAATAATAGATGTTAAATTTGGGAAATATGTATATAAAACACAAATAGTTAATTTCAACATATTTTGGTTAAGTATGTTTGAAATTTGGATTAACTCTTTATCTTGACCATTGACAGGAACTTCATCTTTTGATGCTTCATCACTTGGACTTTGTGCCATCTAGGTTTTGTCCTTTTCCTAGAAAGCTCCACTAATTTCTGAATCCTATGATGAAAAAATCAAGTTGTTGGTTTTCTATCATAAGTATTAGAATCAATTTTTCATGTTTGAGGGATGTTAAGTAACCTATTGTACAGGTGATAATGACTGCAATTTTTGTATGGATCATGGATAAAGATGGACAACATCTCCTCCTCATGGTAAGAAAATGATTGACACCTGACTGTGGTATGTTCATGAATCTAATATTGATCAAAAACATTTACATGAAATTTTGTTGATGTCAACGGGTCTCATCTTGGGGCATGACCATATGTCTCTTCCTCTTTAGTTTGTCATTTTACTTGAAGGAAAGTCTCTCCAAATGTTTTATAACACTTTTCTTTGCTTAAATATTCACGATCCTTTCCTATAAAATATTTCATATATTCAGTCTACTTATTACATAGAATGGAATTGAAACAAGATGTCTCCTCAATGGTACAGCTTGAATATTATCTAAAATTCCTTATTTGGTTGTGGGAGGGATAAATTTATTTTCTTCTTGTTTTAGGCTCATTCTAGAGTAGCTTCTCAATATGAAACATTATTCACTATTTTGTCTTTAGTGAGTCTAATGGTAAGTTTTAGAGTTCCAGTTTTGTGTATTCTATAGCATGGGTCGGTAGTTGTTGTCATAATCTTGTATGTGATAAATATTTAATGTTGTCGAGTGATGGTTCTATTATATATTTATATAGATGAAAGAGGGATCACAAGGAGACCTAAATAGAAACACAAATCTCTTGACAAAGGAGATCGGAGAAGAAGATCTTAAGTTTAGGTGTTTCCAAGAAGCCAAAGAGGTTTTAAATTCGATGTGAAAATATTCGAGACTCTTTCATGGTTCTAGAAGGACACGGATTGATGATGGGTTTATATTGAGAAAAACACTTGGTGTTCTCAAATGAATAATATTATTTCATTGTAGGGAGGGGAGTGTATTGGGGTTTCATTGTATTCACATGGTGTGGCCCTCTATGTAGGGTTTGAATGATTTGCAATCATTTACGTTGTTGTTGTTGCATGTAGTTTTTGGCCAATGATCAGATCGGATCAGGTCATTTGAAAGCTTATTTACTTTGGGGCCTCTTTAGGGTGTTGTTGGTTATACAAATAAATTCTCAATTTGAATAATTTTCTTTGATTATTTGGTTGGGACTTTTGTATCGGTCAATATTATATGTATTTGGGTGCCTATTCACATATTGGTCGAATTTAGCATTCAAATCCTTAATATCTCATCCACAATGAATTATCTACTATAAAATGTTTTACAAGCATGAATCCAATGGTTGCATTTTGAATTTTTGTTGTAATGCTGGGGAGGGACATTGCCACATGTGACTTGTTATATAGTGTGAACATAAAAAATAAATGTATAGTGTTAACATAATAGTGTCAATCTATGCCATATATCCATCATCTATATATACTAAATGAATTCTTATAAGTCACAAATATCTGTATAGAATAAATGAATTGTTATAAGTCACAAATATGTTGCTAAGATATTGTGTCGTGTTTTTTTTTCCATACATTAAGATTGAAATATATAAATCCAATTACTATCCTATGTCATGGCCATAGGAGTGTCCAAGTCTTTCCAATGAAAATTGTACATGTATTGACAACATGTGTAAGGAAACACACAAATGTTCAATGTAATTCTACTACAAAGAAAAAATCTACTTGTTGGAACATAATCCCTTTAGATAAAATAATCCACTAAATATGATATAATAGTAGGCGATGTAAGACCATTCTATCCCGTAGAAACTCACCTCACTATTCCTCTTAGATTATGTCCTTTTAGGGCCTCTCTTCGAACACAATACAGGAATGGGAAGCCTTAAGTTTGGCATGGGGACATTTTTCTTCCCTTATTTCCAAAGTCACTATATTTTGTAGATTGGGGGCATTTTCAGTTATGGTTGTGCCTCTCTCATGAACCAAATTTAAAAATAATCTTCAAGTGACAAGACTGATCATCAGCCAAATCTACAATCAAGGTAAGGATCCCCGTATCAAACAACTTGACCAGAACTTGGCCTAAAAGTCCAAACTTCATTAAAAAACATAGTTGGTTGTAGTCAAAACGTTTTAGCCCATGCCAAATTCTATTAATACCTCATCATAAACGTTTACGCTATTGAATTGCCTCCCCACATGGAAATGGGTGTTATCATACTCCGGTCTTATGTTGCCTCCCCACATAGGTATGGATGATTTTGTGATTGGCGGTATGTTATTACTGTGTTGCATCGATCAATTTGTTTGAGTGGATGAATTCACAGAAATCTTGTAAGATTTATTACATGCTTTTAATTACTACTAACACCTAATCAAATCCCTAATCTAGTGAGAGGTATTAAAATATTCCTTAGCTAACTCAAACGAAAATGCTACTTGCATCCAAGCGTTCAAGAAGAAATTCGAACATAAACATAAGGTACTATCATTACAATTGCCTCAAGGTGCAAGATTCACAATTCACAAATTATCTCTACTAACATGACTATTGTGATTTGCATTCATTATGTAGATTTCAAAGGGAAAAAAAAATACAGTTGTAGCAGTCCAAGTGTTCTCTGGGGTTTATTAACACAAATAGATATGTATAATTGATATTCATCATATGATTCAAGATAGAATCATAAAAAATGAGAGCAATCAAATACAGAGAGAACCTTTTAAGATCAGCAATGTCTTGGCAACTAGTTACAAATTAGTAGATCAATCCCGTTGCCAATTAATTATTAATATTCTTGTCTTCAGGGATGCTCTCCAACGATGGCCTCCATCCACTGTGATTTTTCATCTGTGTTGCAATCCAACAATTCCCTTCATATGGATTATACATTGAGGTACATGGATCTTCCGTGGCCGCTCTCTTAGCCAAATCATTAGACAACAATTCCGCCAGCTCGTGCTTTCTAATTACAAGCTTAACCCTCACAACACCTCCTCTCGTGTTCTTACATGAAACCGTTGATTTTGAAGAGCTGGAATCTTCTTTGTTTTCACTTGATATGGTTCTTCTTCTGTCTTTTTGCTTCTGTCCATCTCGGCCATACTTCTCATCATCCCCCGCGGGATGAAGGGGCTGCTTGCTTAGTCCTCCACGGGCTTCGGTGGAAATAAGTTTAGAGGTACAAAGTGCAATACAGTTTCCCATTGAGTTAACCTCTGGCAGAATCAATTCCAATGTAGCCTCTGGTTGTCAATCAATGGCAGCCTACCGAGCAAGAGATGGTCTGTGATTTATTCATATATATATTACAAACACCAGTCTATCAGATATTAGAGCGATGTTCAACGTTAGTGGGTGTAATTCTCAAAACTAATATTGATATGTTATGGGTGTCATTCAACGTTCAAAACTGACATTGATATGCTCTGTGCAGCGCTAGTGGGTGTAATTCAACGTTCAAAATTGATACTTATATGAGAGATCATTGGGTTAAGTGGCCATAGTTTTAATCGATTCGAAATAGTCATAATTTTAATCGAGTTGGAGTATCATTGGAGTATCAGATCTCACGTTCATTGTCCTCTGACTTTCATAAATTTGTCAAATCTATCGAAGTTATGAAAGTCAGAGGACAATGAACGTGAGATCTAATATTTATTGAAACAAAAATGTTGTGGTAATTGAGCCATTTACTTACACAACTTTTTTTTAATCTTAAGTGCCTTCAAATTTGAGGACACGTTGCAGGTATAAAGCTTTGGGTTGTGTGTTCAACGTGGTCTTCATCAAACGTGATGAGGTAAGCTCTTAGCCTTGTCTTGTTAGCATTTCTTTTATATATTATACTTGGGATTAGAGTTGATTTCTGCGTTTCATTCTTTCTATTGTGGTTTACTCTTTTCCATAAAGAGATTTTCCTCGTAACAGAATTGGTGACCATATTGGGGATTGGTCTTCTTTTTTGGGGTTTGGAGTGTTTTTCTCACCTGAGTTTCCTTGTGGCCTATTGCTTGATAGCCTATTTTTTACTTTGCATCCAAGTTTCTTAGCTTAATGCTTTCCTTGGCAGTGTTTTACTAGGTATACGCGGTTTTTCCCTTGAAAGACACGTATATACACAAGTTGTCTTCCTTTAGGGTGCATATATATGCGAGTTGTCTTCCTTTAGGGTACATATATACACGATTTTTTTCTCAAATAGTCGCATACATAAGCTCTTTAGTCTTGTTGGTTGAGTTTGGTGGATTGTTGAGTCTTCTTGGGTCTCTGTCCCTACTGTTAAGTGCTTACAGAGTGATAGGAAATCTTCTTATTGTTGAATTTTCGCACGGTTTTCTTTCTTATCATCTTTTTCATTGCTTTTCCTTGCACATTGGTTTGAGTGTTGGCTTCTTGGTGTCTTTCTTGGCTTCTGTATCTTTTTTGGAGTAAGACCTGCCTGCAAAGCTGCTATAGTGTCCTTGCATTTTCTTTTCTTTATATCGAAAATACAAAAATACTTGTTTATTTTGCATTATAGCATTTGCACTTTTGATTACTTTGCATTGATTTTGACATATTGGGAGAGATTGCATTTCATTTAAATTGTAGAGATTGCATTGGATAAATTACATTTAGAATCATACCATCTCTTTGAAATTCAAGACTAGTACTTAACAATGTTTTTATATTTGCTTCTTTTTATATGATGAGTCGTGATACCATCAGTTTCACGAACACACCTCTTGAGTAAGTAGAAGTTGTTAAAATTAATGCTGATTAATTAAACTTGAGTAGAAATGATTTTGTTTTTCAAGGTACACAAACAAGTATAGAACATAGGGCCTTGGAATAGGATTTTGTGAGTAAAATTCTCCAAGGCTATTAAACTAAACATATGTGTCTCACTAGGGAGTGGTGAAATCCATTGTGTAATTAGTTATGTGACGAGGCTTTGTTCACACTGGAGTTAAGCACGAGGTTGCATGAAGTTGTCTGCAGAAATATCCCTCTAATGCCTTCTTAGAGTTAGAGATATCTCTGAGGTTCCATTCGTATTTGGGGGTATTTCTAGTACCTTTACCTCCATGAGAGGTGGTGCTTTCAATATTTCAAGCTTTGTTACCCTACCCATATGGTGGAATGGTCTTACAACTGTTCACCTGCGCATTGGTTATATTATGGTGACTCTAGTTGCTTGACATATGTAGCCACATAGGTTACTTGCAGGGGTTATTCTGCAGGTACCCTGAGTCAGATAAGGGTCAAACATCACACAACCTTTATGGAGGATTACCTCTCTCGGGGGATATGATCGACTACGTTGTTATGTCCACAAGGACCCTTATCATTGATTATGATACCTCCAGTCTTTTCAAGGGAATCTCAGGCCCCTCTTAGGTGATACATACCTACTCTAGTGATGGAGGCCTATTTTCAACCACTATACCCTGTTTGTGTGGATTGACCCTTTTTGCTTTATTTTAGTGTGCTCTCTGATTATTAGTTGGCCCTAGGATTTGGTTTTATATCTCGATTCTTTAGTCATCATGGATCAAGACCAGCCTCCTCGCAGGTCTTGTTGTTTGTTGAAGTTACCACCACATCTTGATTCTTTACTGAAGTATCATTCTAAAAGGCATAAAGTTAATAAACGTCGTACATATATCTCCACCTACCAGATTTGTGATCATCCATTTATGAGTACTGAGTAAAACCTGAACATCACAAGGAGTCCCTCAACTCCTATATATTCTGTGATTAGTGGGATCCCTTCGATTCATTCATCCTCGACGTTGTGGGTGTCGAAGATCCATTCCTCTAGTGCTACCCAACCTATGGGTTCTACGAGACTCATAGGAACGAACCCTTTCAGATCTCTTTTTGGTATACTGGGTCACAATTCTCAGTCAATACCTTCGGTCTCTAATCTCTTTTCTTTTAGTATGCCCAACATGATGTCATAACTCTCATCCTCCATTCCAACGGCTAATGCAAATCCTAGTTTTGGACCTGGGAGCATGAGTCCTCCGTTTGATCCTCTCTCATTTGGTGGAGTTTATATTCCCCAAATGAATCCTATAGTTGGAGGTTGGCCTTCTATTTCCTTCGAGCCTAATCCTAGTCTCAATGCTCTTGGATGGAGTGCTCAACTAGGCGGAAAATTCACTTCCTATACTTCGTCTTTTATCCTCTGTTCCTCCATACTGATTTTGAAAAATTCATTTACTGTGGTGAATCCCCCTCTGTCCTCTAGAGTTCCATCCAGAGAGAGTCAGTTTCACACTATGGGAAACCCACAGTGCAGAGTCCCTTCAGTTGGGGGAAACATATATAACCCACATCATGCCGCTTCTGTGGTTACCAGGAAGGCCAATGGAATATCCTAGAACCCTGGATGGCTTGCAATCCCTCACCCTCAATATTTCCCGAGAGCATGGGATCAGATTCTGTAACCATGGGTCCCTTTTCTGGCCACGCTTAATCTTCCATATTTTTCAAAATTAATGAATTACCCTATGTGTCACGATCTGTTATGGCCCCCCATCCCCACCAAGCTTCCTTCAGAGATTCCAAAATTCATAGTCAATACTGGTGAGGATCCGAGTGATCATGTCACTAATTTTCATCTTTGGTACTCATCTAACTCTTTGAATGATGATTATATTCGTTTTAAGCTATTTCAACACACCCTTACGGGGGCCTCCACGAAATGGTACATTAAGCTACTAGGGGGAAAATATGTAAACTTTAATCAGATGGTTTTGGAATTTCTCAACCACTTCCAGTTGTCAATTCATTATGATGTCAGCATAGAAATTTTGTAGTCCCTCTACCAAGATAATTCCATGCATATCTTGGATCATATCCAAGAGTGGTGTAGATGGAAGAGGTTGATGAAATCCTACATTCCTCCAAAGTCTCTATTGGAGTGGTTCCTTAAGTGTTTATTGCCTTATATTTCGAGGGATGTCTCTACATTCGGAGTAACATCTAAGGAAGAAGCTATTTTCAAAGCCCAACAATTGGACCTCATATATGCTCAATCTATGATGTTGTATGGAATTCTTCCTAACGTGTCATGGTCGAGCTATGACCCTAGAAAAAATATCGGGCCTCATGTCGATGGCATCATAGGCTCTACAAATTCTAAGTCTACAGACTTGGTCACTATCTAGTTGAAATATTTGTCTCTAAAGCACCCTATAGCAGGACAAGCTTCGACTTCTTCCACCACTCTCACTCAGTTGACATATGTGCATTTTGTATAGTCGTTGACTAACCCAAATGGTAACCAACAACTAGGAGGGAATAAAAGGAAAGGACAAGGTAATAATCGTAAGGGTGGAAAAAATAATAATAAATCTAAGGATGACACTAACAATGATAGATCGAATAATAATGTTGGTGAGGGAAAGAAGAAAAAAAATGAAAGGTGAATTTTCCTTGTAAAATTCATAAATATGATCACCTTACCCACCTATGCCCAAAAATTGAGGATTCCTCTAGGCTCTTATCACAACCACACGATGTGATGACAAATCCATTTCCACATAATTATCACATGGCCTCAGGGACCCCCAACACTGAAAATGCGTCGAGTAGGAGTCAAAACCCCTTGGCAAATGAAAGTGGTCATCTATGTGTCAATATGGCCAAGTCTCAGATTGACGTAGCCACTCAATATCATGATTACGATTCTTCACATACTGTTGTAGGTCCATAGTCTCCTCATCCTCTAGAAACTCCCTTGCAGATCAAAAAGTTGGAATCTCTATCTCATATTCCGAAAGGAGTACTAAAGAGTTCTTCCCATAATCCTAATGCGAGAGCTACCCAAAATTATTCAGTTGTCAAAAGTCTAGGACAAACCCCTTGTGAGATGTCAGCTTTGGAGGTGCTCCAGAAGTGTCCTTCACATAGGAATGCCTTGTTAGCTACATTAGGATATCTCTACCGGTGTCGCTCGAAGTTTATCAAGTTTGACGACATGGACTTTAGGCCTCACTTACCTTACCATGTGGCCTTTAAAATACGTGTGGAGTACACAAAAATTGTTATCAAACACATTGTAATTGATGAAGCTGTTGCGACATGCATGATGTCCCTAACCGATTGGAAATCCATTGGCTCTCTCACTCTATCCTAATGTATGACTATGCTAACAACATTTGATGGCCGTTTGTTTCGAACACACAAAATTATTCCCACTTTTCCAGTCCAGTTAGGTAGAAAGATAATGGAGGTTGATGTCGAGGTGGTTGATGCGCCCTCAACTATAATTTACTACTAGGGTGTAATTGGACTTATGCCATGACAACTGTCATGCCATCTGTTTTACGCACTTTATGTTTTCCTCACGAAGGGAAAATAGTGACGATTGATCAGTTGTCCTTTGCACACGCTAGTCCTAGTGCATCAGTTGGATCTTCGATCCTTGTGATTGACAATTCTCAATAGGAAACTGAGGATGTAGGTGTCGAAATGTATTCCTCTTCAATGGGTAGCTTTGATTTCATGGTACCAATTCACCATATTCATGCCATTTCTAGTGATTCTTCATTGTCTATGAAGTCTGTTCCTTTCAGTACTTCATATTTCAATTACCCTTGGACCCTTCCTTCCCCGACTATGCCATACGAAGGTCAGTCACACATTGGGATGACAATGCCACTATCAACAACAAAGGTTCTGTATCAGTCTATTCTTGAAACTACTACTGACCAAGATCCTTCTTCCTTTTGGACAGACAAGGTGGATCATGTTATAGAGCCTGTATGGGTCGTTCAATCATCGTGTTCACATTATTGCCTCGACAATACTTTACCTTTAGATGAATCCATCTTAGAGGCTATGCAGGGTCCTGATAATCCTTGGGATGATATGCATCATCGCTCCTATTTCCTCCCAAAGCTTGCTAATATCGAACAGGATGACTTTAGATCTACCTTGAGTGAGATGGTCGGTCATGTTGCGGTTCCATTAGATATACACGGTATTTATTCCGAAGGAAACATGGAAAATATTTCTCCTACCATCACGATCGACATCTCTCATATTTCTGGAAAAATTGAGAACATATATATCGGTGCAGATTGTTATCCTGAAGAAATTCAGATCTACACCAATATCTTCAAAGAGTTTCGTGATGTATTATCTTGGTCATTGTTGGTTACTTACACTCTTTCTACCATTCTAGGGCTGACCCAGGTTCAGATCTACTATGGTTTCCAACAAAACCTTGTAAAACTAGCAACCCTCCTCGTAAATCAGAAGGAAACACAACGCACAAAATGCACTATGCAGTCTCACCTAAGATATTCCATATTGGTGGGTGCAATGCTCAGGTGATTGCAACATGGGAATGAGTGGGGATTTGGGATTAAACTATGTTATCTTCATTTGTTTAATCTAACATTCATCTTATCTTGATTAATCTGTCATTCTTATTCATGCATATAAAATAACAGATCTAACTAAGTCATTCATTCATTTTTATAACATATAATCATTAACATTAAAGGAAATACTCAATACTCAATCACACAACACATGATCTACTGTGTTTCACCTCCTCTTGGGCTATGTCCACAAAGATTCAATTTCTCTTCTCTTTTGTTATGGTGTTTCCAAAACTACAGTTCCTCGTGCATTACAAATCTCCATCCAATAGGGAGAGATCTTCAATGAGACGGACTAGATCACACCAGGCTCCTCATCCTGTGATATAACCCTCAATATCTACCTTATTTCCTCTCCTCAACTCAACAACTTAAAAAATAGATCGGAATTATAGTCATTAGGTCTTCGAACAACATAGTAAGAATGACCAACAACACAACAACCTCGAGCTAGAACTCCTAGGTACCTACTTATACATGTTTTTGGCTTACTATCCATTACATCCTCTAACCAAAACCCTAACCCTAGCATGGTTAGGTATTCTTTCATGCATGCCTCATATTATTTCCTCCTATGAATGTGTGTTTACCTTGCACGTGATGCTTTTCCTACTAGATATATTTTCCTTATTTGTCCTTTATTATCCATAATTAGTCTTTAATCAAAAATGGGCCTGTGCCCAATAGGCCCCCAACACTAACATGTGGCTCATCTCATTCTACCTAGGTATTGTGCGCTCCCTTGACAACATTTTCTAGACTATGGAACTTGTATGTCAATCCCCTTCCTCGTGTTTGGACCTATGCACACTTGTCTGTAAGAGCTTCTAATTTTTGCATTGTGAGTTCCTCTTGAACTATGGCTATGCATTCCCCCTGTGTCTGCACCATATTCTTCTTCTCTTCCTCAAACTACGCGACCATTTCTGTTTCTTTCTCTTGGAGGGGTTCCATATGTGCTTGTCTCTCCTATTTGTGTGCCTACACCGTCTTTAGTTCAGCCTGCAATCTCTTCATCTCATGCATTCCTTTTAAAGGCTCAATGATTCCCATTGTCTTGTGCCTCTTCTTGAGGTCCTGTATTTATGCATTTATTCTCTCTTTCTCCTGGTCCCACCGTTGGACCTGATCATCTTCCTCTAGTGTTGTCCAAAGCTACGTTGTTTTTTCAAACAGTTATGTTGTCATGTTAGGTTGTCTCTCCAACTCTTCTAGTTGGAGTTAAACTTTTTCTTTCCTTTGCTCCCTAAACTCAGGCGGAGTCGTCGAAGTCAACTTTTTCTTCATCTCTTCAATCTGGTTGCTATAGTGCTCGATGGTTTGGGAAATCTTATTAATTTTATCCTATGTACATGGACTCTCGACCTACACATTGTCCAAAAGGTGGCTGTAGAATTTTGTCACCCCCTGTTCAATTTTATCTGTGTGCTCTTTCTCTTCTTTGGTATCGAACTTTACTTGTTTGACCATGAGTTCCAATGCTTCCTTGTCACTTTTAGTTTCCTACAGTTCTACTACATCTATCCTCATGCATGACTGCACCTCCTGCGTGATGCTGACTTGGAGTCTATACAATGCCTTTGTTGGTATCTTAGATAATACCATGTTGACTTGCACCAAATATTTCAGTGACGTCTGTGTTGCGGTTTCACCCATATGTAGCATGTCATTTGTTACTCTGAATGTTGGAATCGCCTGCGTAATTGTGTGAACAATGTGTTCATTTTGTGGCGTAGTCCTTATCGTCACTGTTGTTTCTCCCTTGGGGAAGTATTATGTTTCCCTTTCAGACCTCTACGCGGTTATGATTTTCTCGAGGACCTGCTTTATGCCAGCCAAGTCATCTTGTATTTTTCCCCTTTGGTGCTTGGCTTCCTCAAATTCCTCTACAATGTGGTATTGCACCTTCTCATCCCTGAGGTCAGTGTTGTCCTCTATGATCGTGTACTCGTGAGGCTCTTTATGCACCTTTTCTTTCTTGCACGTTCCTCTATTCTGTGAAATCAGATTCTTAGGTGGCCCTAGTTCTTGTGGAGTAGATGATGAGGGGGATCACTGCATTCACATATCCCCCACTCCTTGTTCTTTTTTTTGTGAGGTAGTGTCCTTCTTTCCTTCCTATGCATCCTTGTTTTTTGTACCCCCCTCCTTTTGTTGCATTATATTCTGCATTGGTTTCGGCCTTTTGGGCGTATCTTTGTCTCTTGCAAGTGTCTTGGTCTTCCCTGTGTCCACCTCTGTGCCCTTAGGTACTTCTTGATGTAATACTGGGATCTTCCAGTCATTAGGCCAATCTCTCATATCCATTTCTACATTTTCCTCCATGACACAATATCGTAATTGGAACCACTCCTTTCCTAGATCCCTGGGCGCTTGGATCCACATGTTGTGCCTGGATGCCTTGAAGTTGGTGATTTCCTTGAACTACATGACTACCTCTGGGGTAATTCACCAAGCCTTTCCTATACTCTCTTGTATTTATGTAAAGTAACTAGCAAAGGTACCCATATTTTTTCTTCTACGCTTGGGGTCAGATTTTCTTTCCAACGACGTGTATCGTGTTGTGCGACACCTACCTATCTGGATGTAGAAGTATGAATATGGGGGTTCTCTCCACCCCATCAGCACGATTAGCATGAGTAGCCATGAATAATGGAACTTTGTGCTGAGGTCATATGTATCTTTGGAGTCCTTCATGAAAAGGTCGAGCAGGTAAGGGGCCTAGCTGAGAAATGTCCCATTCACACATTGTGTTGTAGCTATGACGACCCCGACAGGGACTTCTTACTTGCGACATTTTCTCAACATTTTACAGGACATGAGTTTGGTGGCCATCTATGTCGCGGCATCATTAATCCTTTTGATAATAATGTTGTGTGACCCCTTCTTTGTCCCATATGTTCTCTTCATTTCTTCAGCTAATGCCTTCTCTTTGGTTTTTTCATCCAGGTACTGCACGGGGTTCTCACCCATTGATGATAGTCCTGTGATTGTTGTTATTAGATCTACGTCTATGGAGATGGTTTGTTACATCCATAGGAATCCTCCATGGAGGACTACTATCAACTGCTTGATGTAGTTGTTCACCTCTTTCCCCCTTCCAAAGTGGGGAATATCTAGCATGGTGAGGATCCCTGTGTTTTCTAGGCCAACTTCCCATGGCTTTGGTTGTAAGATGGGGTCTCCAAAGGGCCGTATCCCTATGATGTCCAAGAAGACCTACTGTGAAAATTCAGGGAATTTTCCTGTGTTGACCACAACGTGGTTTGATTAGCTTAGTTTCTCCACACAACCTAGCAGTGTTGGCGTGGTTTTCATTCCTTCCAAAATGCACGGGAGAAAAATTGTTGTGTCTGGATTCCTATGTAGAGATCGTGCCATAGGTCATTTTCCCTTTCGCTTTTCCTATTGACTTGAGGACCCTACCTCCATTTGTCTCCGTTCTCCATCAAGTCCTAGTTGACTAGTGATATCCTCTACCAGACCCTCTTGTTGTTGTGTAGTTACTACTCTGGTGGTGTTGGGTACCTCCTCCTCCGTCTGCATATATTTTGGTCATTTACCAGCTGAACTCCTTCGATTATCGCAGTTTTTGGTGGGTTTCTTATGTTATGCGTCGAATGTCCTTGTGCACTGCTAGCTGGGTCGACTTCCATGGTTGATGCGGTCGGACCCTACCATTCCTCCACCATTGGCATGGGGTCTATGGGTGCTTCAAACGGTGGAGGAATTGCATCGAGGTCGATGAATTCCTCAGGATGTTTGGTTTCTTGTATGACCTCTTTTGCCTCTCATGGTGCCTGGCTACTTCGTGTTTTCCTCCCTACTTGGCTCAACACACCCATATTTGGTGGTACCATCATGGGTACCGATTGGCTTGTAGCAACCAAGTCTTCATCGGTTCGCCCTGTATTCTGTGTCAACTCACTTCAGCTCTATGTGCTCTATTTCTCTGCAACTTCATGATTTCATAATGAGTCTTATGTTGCCTATGTTTCCCCTTTATATACACAAGTCATGAAACTTCTTGGAGAATTTTCCACAACTTTGATTAATGTAATGCCTCTTTATGCATACTTTTGCATTGAATTTCATAATTGTTGCCAGTTGGCGCCTTTTTGTTGTAACTGCCATTTTTCAAATTTTCATCTTTTTCTGACCGTTGGTCGTTTTTACAACATTTTGAGTTTTCCAAGTGTGTGGTATGTCGTGTAGTCGTTGCATGTGGATATTTTATTTTTTTCATGCTAAGTCCATTTTTGTTGCACGCGGTCTTCTGATGTCTGACGCAATCCATTTTTTTTTTCTTTTTTTTCACTATATACATATCTCTTTACTGCACAGTAACTTTCTAAGTACTAGGAGGTCAACTATACCTATACAGTTTCAGTCGAATCCCATTGATCATTCCTCTAAGTTCTGTACCTCCTAAATCTTTCAACTGTACATCTCCCTCATCTGTGACAGTCTTCACTTCATATGGTCCCAACCAATGCATGCTAAATTTTCCTTGATGTTGAAGAAATTTATTGCCATACACCAAGACTAGGTCTCCCTCATTGAAACTCTTCATTTTAATATGTTTGTCATTCCAACCTTTGTCCCTTTATTTCTGTACTTCTTGGTGAAATCCTACTAGAATATTATCTTCTTCCATCTCCATCAGTTGACTTAGCCTTTCTTGTGTTGCACCTCATTCTGTCATGTTGGTGATTGCTGCTACGTGCAGACTATGTACCAAAAATTCTAATGGCACCAATTCTTCTTGTCCATACACCAACCTAAATGGTGTATGTCCTGACAAATTTTTGCATGTAGTCCTATATGCCCATAATAGTGTCGGTATCTTCAAATGCCAATCGTCCCTGTTGACATTGAAAATCTTTGTCAATGCATTCTCTGGGATCTTATTAAAGGCTTCCATTGTTCCATTTTCTTGAGGATGATATGGTGTATTCTTTTGATGATAGACTTCAAAATCCTCGGTCATAGCCTTGATAGTACTATTGATGAAGTGAGTGTCTTGGTCACTCATCAAAATACTTAGGAATCCAAATCTAGTGAT